>CM023096.1:29878671-30112148 GCA_013103745.1 Gardenia jasminoides
TTATTACTTCGTTCAGTTGTACTCTGAGGGTACAAGCGGTTAAAGATCTTTTGAATATTTGGGTGTATTTGAATATTGCCAGTATCGATGATATTGTATAAGATTTATCTTTTGATTATTATGATGGGTGAGAGTCAAGTGACTCAAATGGATGTTAGTTAGTAAGTTATGATCTATTTGAAAGAATATATATTTGGATTTGAAAACCCTAATTCGATGTAGTACTGCTGGAGTCCAAGCTGAGGAGAGAGTAAAGACTCGGCAGCCGGGTCCCCATGGATTTGTGGCAGAAGCGTGGGAGCGCCCTGATTAGTGTCTCGAGCCTAGGTTTAGAAAATATAGGCGCTGTGGGTTATAGGGTTCTAGCTTTGTGGGTTGAAGCTGATAATTGAAATTACAAGTACATTTGGAACTCACACTTAAAGTTGATTGTTTGTGGAACATGGCTGGAAATGGAGCTGATGGTAGCAATGCCTAGGATCACCTTTGCGCTGATCACGATATCGATGATTGGAGGCCTGCATCCACATTTAAGTCACAGCACTGAGATATTAACCCATGTAGGCATTCGGGGAGACTATACCTACTAACCTGCGTAGTCTTTGGGCGTGGATAGGAAAGAGACTTTGGCTCGTCTTGTTGAAGGCGATCGCAGGATAAGAACATGAGGACCGAGAACCCGGTGTTCGTTCAGAGTCAGAGAACTTGAGGAGATAGCTTCATCGGTTCTCCAGTTGTCTAACCGGTGCGAGATTACACCGCTAGCATCATGGCCGATTGTAGAGCGATGATTGAGGGAGATGTTGGAAATTTATATATAGAGGATCGGGTGGAGGCGTTCTAGTATGGAGAGATAGTTCCGAGGAGATGTTGGGGGGTGATTAGAGATGTCAGGGCGCCTCATTTGACCAGTGACCTCGGGGACCACGACTTTCCTATGTCTCCTGAGTTTTAGGTTGAGGCACTGGTGGTGGAATTCCCTTTTTGTTTCCTACTTAGATTGTATTGGAATTGATGTTATGTGTTTACTAATTTCCGTGAATGTTATGGCTTGGCTTATTGTGGTTTTGTTTAAGAACTTGTTGGATGATGTTGTTTTAAATTAAAATGGGTTTGTGTTGGTATATTGATGGTGTTTACAATTACTTTCTTTTCCCTTATAGGTGTATAATTCATCTTTATAAATAAAACCCTTATGCGTGTGTCTAAAAGGAAATGGAGGGAGGGGAAAAGGAGAGGGAAGGAAGCTACTAGGCAAACCTGAAACCAGGTGAGGAAGAGGCATCTACATGCTTCTCAGCGGGGAGCATGGGGGCAACCTAGAGATCAAATAGGCGGGAGCCTTGAACCGAATGACACCCTTTTAGAGCGTGTGACCGATCAAATCAAGGACCGATAATGGACCAAGGGGACGGAGTTAGGTGAAATGAGCCTTGGAGAGATTTCAAAGGTTCTCTCCTCCCAAGTTCTGGAGGAGGACCTGACCAGTTGTGAGCGAGGTGGCTAGAAACATGGTGTATTTTTTGGAACTTTAGGTTACAGGTGTGGGGTGACTTTGCTGTCTTTTAATTGAAGGTGCATGGAACCTGGTGGAATGGGGAGAAATGGGCTAGGAACCCGAGACCAGGTGGACTGGGTTAACTTTACTAGGGAGTTTAATGAGAAATACACGCCTCCTAGTCCAAGAGTGGGGAGAGCAGTTTATAAGGTTGCATGGGAACCACAGGTGTAGCCAGGTATGAAGCCCAATTCACCAGCTATCTAAGTTTCTTGGAATTGATGCAGCTGAGAACCTGCATTAGGTACGCCGTTTGTCCAGGTTCAAACCTAGCAGGCTTTGCCTCAGGATGCTCACTTTCTGATGCTGAAAGAGGCTCTAAGGTAGAGAACACAAGGAGCTCAAGTCAAAGCTTTTCAAAATAGAAAAGGGCAGCCAGCAGTGGTATGCAGGAGACAGGAGGAAATCAATGACCCGAAGATTGGAAAAGTCTGGAGGAGGCCAGTGGACACAGGGCAGGGAAAGGGCCAAAGGGTGGTCCATCTCAACAAGACAAAACCTACAAACGTACACCTTGTGGATATTGTGTAAACCCAGACCATGTGAAACGATTGTTGGCGGAAATGCGGGAAAATGTCTTTGTGGAAGTCTGAGCATGTGATTAGCAATTGCCACCTTTCGACCAGGGAAGCTGGGTTTCTAACATTCAAGGTCAAATCCTAAACATGAGAAAAAGGAAATCGACCCTAGGTGCAGATTTACTCCTTGATCAGTGAGATGTACGGCCAATTTGGAGTGGTGGAAGGTACCATTTCTCTTTTCATAGACTAGCTAGATTTTGATTGCTCCAGGTGCTAGTCATTGGATTCATGAATCCCGACTTTATGTGTGCTATTGATTTAAGTCAGTCTTTTACCCTTTGATGCGATAATACAAACTCAGCGAGAGGATCCATGCTTAGGCGAAGATAGGGGTCTATGTGAGTACGTGGGTGGGAAAATTTTGGCGGAGACTAATTTCTCTACCTATTAAAGGTTATGATGTCATCTTACGGGATGGATAGTCGGCCCGACTTACGTACTGCACTTTTGGATTGTAGAATGAAAGTGGTTGAATTTCACATTCAGGAACCTATTCTAAGATTATTGCAGACAAGGTTTAGCGCGACTCTTATTTGGGGGATTGAGCTAGAAAATTTTAAGTAAGAGCTTCGAGGGATGCTTGGCATTTTTTGATAAACCCTCAAGAGATAAGTCAAGATTAGAAGATGTGCCTATAGTAGCAGGTGTATCAGAGTATTCCCGGAAGAGTTAATATCCCTTTTACGATAGAGACATTGGATTTAGATTGAACTCACTCAGGGCAGCACCTATCTCTAAGACTCCCTGGAATGAGAGCCAGCTAAGCTCAAGGAATTAAAATTGCAATTACAAGATCACATTAGAAAAGGATTCATCAGTTAGGTGAGTCTCTCCATTAGAGGCACCGGTATTGTTTGTGAAAGAAAGAGATGGAGGGTTTGACTTTGCGCATAGACTATCGAGGATTGAGCGAGGTTACTATAAGAATAAGTATCCACTACCACGTTGATGAATTGTTCAGATCAAGCGCAAGTGCATTAGTATTTTCTAAGATTGATCTCAAACAAAGCTACTATTACAGGTTAAGGATCGGGGAGAGGCGTTCCAAAAACGACCTTCAATTCAGGATATAGGCATTATGAGTTTTAGTTATGCCATTTGGACTAGCAAAATGCCATTTATGGATTTAATGCATGCGTGTTTTCAAGTCTTATTTAGATCAATTTGTGGTGACCTTCAGATGATATTTTGATCTATTCAAAGTCAAAGAAGAACATGATCGACATTTGAGGTTAGTTTTGCAAACCGGAAGGAGCATCAATTATGCGCTAAGTTTAGTAAATGCAAGTTTGGCTAGAGAGTATCATTTCTAGGTCATGTAATCTCAAGAAGGCATTACGGTGAGATCAGTATAAAGTAAAAGCGGTGCTAGAATGGAAACAACAAGAACCATGAGTTGGAACACAGGACCTCATTTCAGGGAACTTCTCTAAACTTGCGAGTCCTTTAATAACTTCAGAAAAGAATAGCCGTTTTGTGTGGGATGTGAAATGTGAGAATAGCTTCCAAGAGCTCAAGTCACGACCAAAAACTGTGTTGGTCTTACAAATGTGAGGATAAAGCTTTACCGTGTGGCATTTTGCATCAAAGAAGGTTTAGGATGTGTTTTAAGGCATTTGGAAAGTAGTGGCTTATGCCTCAAGAAAGTTAAAACCTCATGAGCAAAATTATCAACTCATGATCTAGAGCCTGAATAGTGTTTACTCTGAAGAGAAGAACACTATTTATATGGTGTGGTTTTGAGGTTTATACGATCACGAGTCTTAAGTACTTATTTTCAAAAGAGGAACTTGAGACAACGGCGATGGATGGAATTTTTGGAAGATTATGAATGCACTATTAAATTTTCATCGAGAAAGCTAATAAGGTAGGGATGCTCAGGTAGGAAAGTCAAATTTGGGACTAATGGTTAAGAATGGAAGATGTTAGAAGAGAATTAGTACTTGGAGCCCACATGCCATGAGAGTGATTTTGGGTAGTATTACTCTAAATTCTCCCTATAGCGAAGCATCAAGGAGTCTCAAACCAAAAACCCACTGGTGCAAAAAATGGATGAATAAGGTCAAGGAAGGAAGATTGCAATTTTAAATTGGGAAGATGGAATTTTAAGATACAAAACCATTACAGGTAGTACGACCAAGAAGGATTGAAAAGGAAGTATAATGAGAAGCACACGAGGTCTAAAGTATACCATTCATCTAGAAGAAACAAGATGTATCCGAGTGTAAAGGGTTATGCTTGGTGGGATAACATGAAGAAAGGGACATAGCTTCAGTTTATAGTCATGTCTTACGTGCCCGTAGATCAAATCGAACACCGAAACCCTCGGGATTCTGCAACCATTAGAAGTACACGAATGGAAATGGGATCAAATCACAATGGATTTCGTTCTGAGGTTACCTTTCTTCGAGGTCATGATGCAATTTGGGTCATAGTAGATCGGTTAACTAAATTGACCCATTTTCTACGTGAACATGAACTAGATGGAAAAGCGGCTCAGATCTATTTGGATGAGATTGTTAGATTACAGGGTGATAAGCATTGTATGGGATAGAGACCCGTTTCACTTCTAGATTTTGGCAGATACAAAGTGCCTTGGGGACTAAGCTAAATCTGAGTGCGCCTATCACCCTCAAACCGACGGGACAATCGAGCGGGACCATACAAACCTTGGAGAGAAGATATGTTGAGGGCATGTATCATGGTTTTGGAGGCAGTTGGGACCGTCGTCTAACTTTGGTGAATTTGCCCTATGTGGTTACCATTCCTCAATTCAAATGGCTCAGTATGGGGATTATATAGAAGGAGTGTAGATCTCAATATCTTGGGGCGAAATAGGTGAAAGGAAAATTTTGGGTGCGAGAATACCATGGGTTGAGCGGCATATAGAGAAAGTTAGGTTAATTTGTCAAAGGGTTCAAAGTGGCCCAAAGTGAGCAGAAAAGTTACAAAACAACCGAAGGAAGGACTTAGAATTTCAAGTTGGAGATGAAGTTTTCTAAGGTTACACCATTAAGGGGATTCTCAAATCGGAAAGGAAAAAAGCTAAAACCAGGGTTTATAGGACCCAAAATTTCAAAAGGGTTGGAAGGTGGTATCAGTGGACTTGCGCAAGCTTAGGAATTCATAATGTTTTCCCGTGTCTTGGTTAAGAAAGTATTACAAGGATCCATCTCACGTCCTACACCAACCCTAGAATTGACTTAGATGAATGGTTGACTTACAAGAGGGCGAAAGTGCAGATGGGAAGATTAAAGTATTAAGGGAGACAAATTCCAGGTGTTGAAAGTCCTTTGGCAACATCATGGATTGGAAGCCGCACGTGGGAGGCTGGAGGAAGAGAGATGAATCCAGAGAAATACAGGCTTACGCGCAGCCAAGGAGTAATAATTTGGGGCCAGAAATTTCTTAAGTGGGGGAGGTTGTGAGGGCGGCCTAAATTCTACCTCTTGTCTAGACCTTACGTAACAATTTTAGTAATTTCACTAATGCATGTGCATGATCATGAACATTTTGAAAATTCACAAAAGATTTTCAGCGTCGCAAGTAAGTAATTGAAACCATTTCAATAAACTAAGCCGACCGTGCTTAAAATCAAATCATCTTAAAATTATGACAATGGCGTGTGCAAAACCTAAACATTTCTTTCTTCTTCAATTTCAACCGGTTTCCCTTCCATTGATTTCAACCGACGATCACAGATGAAACCGATTCACTTGATTAAATCAGGACCAATTCAACAAATTGAACCCACATTTCCCTCAATTTGATTTGAATTTAACAAGAAATTTTAGCAAAACCAGCCGCCACTTGCATTTCCGGACTAAGTTGCTTGAAAAGGTTGGTAACTTAAGCATGCCATTTTCCCCTCAACCGGCACTTATTGGACTTGGGTGGGTTTCGGATCACCTTAGCCAAGACTAATGATGATTCCACCTCCCTTCATGCCCAATGCATGAGCAGGCTATGACATTTTGGCCTCCATTCAGCCAAGCTTTGTTCAATTGAACAAAGCAGCTTCAGCATTTTCTCAAGCTTCAATGAAAATTCCCTCAAACACTCTTACCTTCATTCAGCATTTTCTTTCCTCAAGCTTCACCCGAAACTCTCTCCCACTTTCTCAGGGGTTTTCCTCAGCTCTCAGCAGAGGCTTTCCCTCTCCTCCTTTTCTTGTCTTTTCTTGACCAATCCAGCCTTGCTCAGGTTAACCTTGGCTGCAGAGCTTGGAATCAAGCTTGAAATCACGGAAGAGCAAGGCTGGTCTCCTTCCATCTATTCCTTGAACAAGCTGGAAACCAGACTTGATTCAACTTAAGCATCCTTGTTCATCCAGCTCTTGATCAAACAAGAAGGGTGGCTGTTAGCTTCTTGTAAAGTTCCTTTCACACTAGCATTTTCTTAGCTTGCTTCTTGCTTCTTGCTTAGCGGTCCGGACTTGACTAGCTCAACCACCACTTGTTCATCTATTGTAAAAGCGGTTGGAGGTAAGGGTATTCTTTTCATCCTTTTAAGCTTAGAAAGCGGTCCTCTTCTCAAATATATCATCTTGATTCATGAAAGCTGCCATGCATGTACGGTTGACTTGAAATCTTGCCATGGCAATTTTATCCTTTTGTATTGCTAGAAATCTGGTCAGCAGAGAAAAGCCATTGTTCTTGATTTCACTAAAACCCTAAAGCCAAATGAAAGTTTGGTTTGTTACTTCATGCATGATAGTTAAATGTAATGGGACTTTTCTTGTGTTTTGTTATTTTGGAAACTTTGAATTCTTCTTTGTTTTTGAGCGGTTGTGGATTGAAGGGCTTTGCCCTATTCCATCGAAACTTCTCTTGTTGATAACTTGATGAAATCAACTCATGCATGTGCTATATTCCACTTGATAGATGAGAGGCCTTGGTTAGAAGTTTCCATGAGCAAATGTTTTAACTAAGCCGAGCTTGAATCCTTCATTTTCTCCTTTGACAATTGTATATTTATCTTCCTTGCATGAGTCACTCTGGGATGGCTTCAAACTGAATATATGCAATGACTTGAAACTTAGTTTTGCATGGAAAGATGATTTTACAACAAGGAAAAAAAAAGAAGGAAAACCGGTTCTTAGTGACTTCTAACGAAAATTGTTGGTTGAAACTTTTCTTGTGCTAGTTGTGGATTAATAATGATTACTTGTTGTTTGGAATGGTGGTGAGCTGATGGACTTGGCCTACTCCATCGAAACCCTTTTGTTATTAACATGCTGAAATTGACCCTTGCATGCATCACTTTCCACTTGGTTGATGAGACTTTAATTAAAAGTTTGCATGGGTAAAGTGTGTAACAAAAACCAAGCAGGTTGTTTATTTGCTTGTTGGAAAGTTGAAAATCTATTTTTTTTGCATGAGACCTCTCGGTCAGTTGAAACGCATGAGTAATGACATGAAACCTGGTTTTGAGTAGATATTAGTTTGCAACAAGAAGATAACAAAAGGAGAATGGGACTTGATGAATTTTTTTAACTTGGGACAAAATTTGTCTAGTTACCGTATTGTTTAATTTTGACGGTATGCATGATTTTGGATTGTTAGATGAATGTATCACATGCTAGAGTCCAGCAGCATTCTGGATCAAACCGAGACCTTTAATCAAGGCTACATGGCTGAAATTTCACAAAAGTTACCGAAACCACATTTTTAAGAAATCGATGGGCAAAACCACACTGAAATAAAAATGCTATCTAGGCTGTTTATAACTCAAATCATGAGCAGTCGGTGGCATCGAAACTAGACCAAAGGCTTCGTTCAGTGCCTTATCGCCATATAACTCATTTCTATACATCATTGGCGAACCAACAAACATCAGCTGAATCAAACTTCATAAACCAGTGGTTTGAAAATGAATGTCCAAATTTGAGTATTTTCCAAATTGACTTTTTGCCGTTGCTGTTGTTTTATGAGAGGAAATAAACAATTATGAATCTAGTTTTCAACGATTTTGAAATCATACAACTTACAAGAAAACTTCCGATTTGAATTTTGAAAGAAACCATGGCGGTTAGTTTTGACCATGAAAGCGTAATGGCATTCCATTTTCAAAATTATGATTGTCGACCAAAACCCTAATTTGTACTATTTTGATGTTATACGAAAACTTGTTTTAAGTATGAAAGACCAAAATCAAATTGGTTTTAAATCCAAAACCATGAAAGATTGTTTTGTTCACTAAACAAATAAAATTAAACACCGTTAGTGATTTTTTTAATCAAGCAAACCGTTTCTCAAATTTTCCATTGGATAGCATTCGTTACTCAAATCTTTCTAAACCTTAACTAATAAAATTGTTCCAACCCTAATTATGCAGATTTTGAAACTCACATTTTAACCTATCTAACCAAGACCTATATTTTCAAGATACAAACCACCTTTTTATCACACTATCGACTCGTGAGGTAAATCTAAAATATTCTTATTTTCATAAAAGAAGTGAATTGGTCAAAATTGATTTTAATAATTAATACAATAATTATGTACCTCAGAGGCAAACGGTGTAATATAAGCGAGGGCTTTGAGACCAGGACTTGACTCATCTACTCAACCTTGACCATCTAAGGTGAGGGTTCTATTTTATTGCTACTTGATCCTTGTTGCTAGGTATTATTTTATTGTATGACTGGTTTCTAAATGTGATTTATCGTTGAATGATTGAAACTAGGGTTTTATGTAAAGTGAGTTTTATTGCTTAATTTGACTCAACGTGCTTAGGTGGTTTAGTATGTTTGTTTTTTTTAAACAATAAAACTTGTTTTCTTTTGAGGGCTTGAGGTGAAGAGGCTGGCCTTCAAGGCCCCTCACCCTAAAGGCTGGTGCACTCTCTAAGGGGCTCGAGGTTGAAATTGATTGTCGGTTGTCCCTACTCTAAATAATAAAGAACCGAACCATTTTTTGTGCTTGTGCATGTCAAGCTGTGCATGACCATGGTGGCGTAGGGATCCCAAACCCAGTGAGTCGGTGGTTATTCGTGATGGAGCTTGGTGGGATAAGTCGGCCGGACCACAGGTCTGCAAAAAAAGGTTACCTCGAGTGTACACGCTCCTGCTTGTCTAGTTGGATCAAGTTGGGTGAAAAGGAGGAGAAAGAAATAAAATGACCAGTTCTGCGACTGCTTTCCTTCTTGAGAATATTATTGTGATTGTTATTTAATGCCGTTCTGTTTAAATGGCTCCATGAGCATCTTGATTGTTACCGTTCACAACTGTTATGAAAAAAAAAAAAAAAGAGAATATATATATACATATGTATATATATGCTATCTCCCAAATTTCCTTAAATGGATGTTACTATATTGAACTAGTCCCGCAAGGACCTAAATGTTTACAAAACTTGTTGTACTTATGTGCTTAATTGCTATGTGTTTGGGACTCTCTTTGGGTTTAGAAACTCACCCCATATATTTCCATCCGGATTTCCGTGTATTGAAGAAAGAATCTTACAAGCCGGTTGAATCTTTTGAATGTTGGGTGTATTTGAATCTATTATGATGTCAATGATATTGTATAAGATTTATCTTTTGAATTATTATGGTAAGGTTGAGAGTCAAACTCAAAATGGATGTTGGTTAGTAAGTTATGTTGATCTATTTGAAGAATATATGTTGGTTTGAAAACCCTAGTCGATGTAATTGCCTGCTTGAGTCTCGTGAGAGCTGGCGCTGGTCCTATGGTTATGCTTGGGAAGGGGCCGCACAATTGGTGGTATCGAGCCTAGGTTAGAAAATAGGCTGTGAGGTTATGAGGTTACGGCTTTGTTAGGTTAGAACCGATAATGAAATTACAAGTACATTTGGAACTCACATAAAGTTGATTGTGGTTGTAGGTTATGGCTGGAAATGGAGCTGATGTAGCAATGCCCACCTAGGATGCCTTTGCCTTTAGTGCGATATCGGTAGATGATTGGAGGCCACACCTCCATTGGAGTCCTACCCAAGACCAACCCATGTAGCTGTTTGAGACTATGCCTACTAACCACGTAGTCTTTGGCTCGTGGATAAGGAAAGGAAGACTTTGGCTACGCATCGTCGAAGGCCAATCTTGAGATAGAGACATTGAGGACCGAGAACCAGCTGTTACGTGCTAGAGTCAGAGAACTTGAGGAGATGGCTAATCGGTTCTCGACTGTCTAACACGGTGCGAGATTGCACCGCTGGCATCATGACTGATTGTGAGACGATGATTGAGGAGATGTTGGAAATTTATACAGAGGATCAGGGTGGAGAGCGTTCTAGTATTGGAGAGATAGTTCCAGGAGATGTTGGGGAGATGATTCCCAGGGAGATGCAGAGCTTCACCTACATACAGCCGAGTGACCCTCGGAGGACCACGACTTTCCTATGTCTCCTTGAGTTTGGGTTGAGAGGCTGCACGGTGGAGATTCCCTTTTGTTTCCTACTTAGATGACTGTATGGAATTGATGTTATGTTTCTAATTTCCGTGAATGTTATGACTATTGTGTTGTGTTTGTTTAAGAACTTGTTGGATGATGTTTTAAATTAAAATGAGTTGTGTTGGTATATTGATGGTGTTTACAATTACTTTCTTTTCCCTTATCGTGTATAATTCATCTTTATAAATAAAAACCCTTGTACGTGTGTATAAAGGAAATGGAGGAGGGAAAAAAAGGAGAGGAAGGCCTACTAGGCAAAACTGAAACCGGGTGAGGAAGAGGCATCTACCGCCATCTCAAGGGAGCATGGGAGCAACCTAGAGATCAAATAGCTGAGGCCTTGAACCAATGACAGCCTTTTAGAGCGATGTGACGTCGACAAAATCAAGGACCGATAATGGACCAAAGGGGCCGGAGTTAGGTGAAGACAGAGCCTTGGAGAGATTTCAAGGTTCTCTCTCCCAAGTTCTTGGGAGGACCACGACCTGATTTAGCTTGAGCGGTGGCTAGAGAGCATGATTAATATTTTTGGAACTTTAGGTTACACGGAAGTCTGGCAGGTGACTTTGCTGTCTTTAATTGAAGGTGCATGAGGGCCCTGTGGAATATTATTAGGGAGAAATGGGCTAGGAACCAGGACCAGTGGACTGGGTTAACTTACTAGGGAGTTTAATAGAAATACCGCCTCCCCAGTCAAGAAAGGACGGGAAGACGAGTTTATAAGGTTCAAGGAACCACGAGTGTAGCCAGTATGAAGCACAATTCACCCAGCTATCTAAGTTTGCCGGGAATTGATTGCCACGAACCTCGTAGGGTGCGTTTTGTCGGTTCTAAACCTAGAAATTCAAGAGGCTTTAGCAACTTTCAGATGCTCACTTTCGATGCCCTAGAAAAGGCTCTAGAGTAGAGAACACCAAGGCTCAAGTCAAAGCTTTTCAAAATAGAAAAGGGCAGCCCGGTAGCAGTTGGGAGACCGGAGGAAATCAGAAGATTGGAAAAGGTCCGGAGGAGGCTGGACTGGACGGGGAAAGGGCCAAAGGGTGGTCCATCTCAACCAAGACAAAACCTACCAAACCGTACACCTTGTGGATATTGTGGTAAGACAGCCATCATGAGAGCGATTGTTGGAAAAGGCCGGAAATGTCTAACTTGTGGAGAGTCTGAGCATGTGATTAGCAATTGCCCTGCTCATCGACCCCAGGAAGCTGGAACACAACATTCAAGAGGTCCAAATCCTAAACCGCCAACAGAAAAAGGAAATCGACCTAGGTTCCTGGCAGAATTTACTCCCTTGATCAGTGAGAATGTACGACCCTGGGTGGTGGAAGGTACCATTTCTCTTTTCATAGACTAGCTAAGATTTTGATTGATCCACGGTGCTAGTCATTGGTTAGTGAATCCGACTTTATGTGTGCTATTGATGTTAAGTCGATCTTTTACCCTTTGATCGATAATACAAACTCGACGAAGGATCCATGCTTAGCAACGAATGGGGTCTATAGGAGCTGTGGTGTGGGTGGGAGAAAGGAAAATTTTGGCGGACCTAATTTCTCTACCTATTAAAGGTTATGATGTCATACTGGGATGGATAGTGCAGCCCGACTTCATGCAGACTGGATTGTAGAATGAAAGTAGTTGAATTTCACATTCCGGGGAACCTATTCTAAGATTTAATGCAAGACAAGGTTTAGCTTAGCAGCTCTTATTTGAGGATTGAGCTAGAAAATTGTTAAGTAAAGGAGCTCGGGATACTTGGCATTTTGATAAACCCTCAAGAAGATAAGTCAAGATTAGAAGATGTGCCTATAGTAAGCGAGTATCGAGTATTCCAGGAAGAGTTAATATCCTTACCCCACGATAGAGACATTGAATTTAAGATTGAACTCACTCACAGGGCAGCACCTATCTCTAAGACTCCTACTAGATGGCCAGCCTAAGCTCAAGGAATTAAAATTGCAATTACAAGATCTGTTAGAAAAGGATTCATCAGTTGAGTGAGTCTCGTGGGGAGCACCGGTATTGTTTGTGAAAAGAAAGATGGAGGTTTACTCTGCATAGACTATCGAGGATTGAGCAGGGTTACTATTAAGAATAAGTATCCCTTACCCCATTGATGAATTGTTCGATCAAGCGCAAGGTGCCGTAGTATTTTCTAAGATTGATCTCAAACAAGGCTATTACTGGTTAAGGATCAGGGAGGAAGACGTTCCAAAACAGCCTTCAATTCGAGATATGGGCATTATGAGTTTTAGTTATGCCATTTGGACTAACTAATGCCCCGGCAGCATTTATGGATTTAATGCATCGTGTTTTCAAGTCTTATTTAGATCAATTTGTGGTGACCTTCATAGATGATATTTTGATCTATTCAAAGTCCAAAGAAGAACATGATCGACATTTGAGGTTAGTTTTGCAAACCCCGAAGGAGCATCAATTATGCGCTAAGTTTAGTAAATGCAAGTTTTGGCTAGAGGAAGTATCATTTCTAGGTCATGTAATCTCCAAGAAAGGCATTACGGTAGATCCAGCTAAAGTAAAAGCAGTGCTAGAATGGAAACAACCAAAGAACCCAACGGAAGTTCGTAGTTTCTTAGGATTGGCTGGATACTACCGAAGGTTCATTCAGGACTTCTCTAAACTTGCGAGTCCTTTAACCAACCTGACTCGAAAGAATAGCCGTTTTGTGTGGGATGTGAAATGTGAGAATAGCTTCCAAGAGCTCAAGAGTCACCTGACCAAAGCCCCTGTGTTGGTCTTACCAAATGGCGAGGATAGCTTTACGTGTACAACGATGCATCAAAGAAGGTTTAGGATGTGTTTTAATGCAGTTTGGAAAAGTAGTGGCTTATGCCTCAAGAAAGTTAAAACCTCATGAGCAAAATTATCCAACTCATGATCTAGAACTGGCAGCAATAGTGTTTGCTCTGAAGAAATGGAGGCACTATTTATATGGTGTGGTTTTTGAGGTTTATACCGATCACCAGAGTCTTAAGTACTTATTTTCCCAAAAGGAACTGAACTTGAGACAACGGCGATGGATGGAATTTTTGGAAGATTATGAATGCACTATTAAGTACCATCCAGGGAAAGCTAATAAGGTGGATGCTCGAGTAGGAAAGTCAAATTTGGGACTAATGGTTAAAGAATGGAAGATGTTAGAAGAAATTAGTACTTGGAGCCCACAACTTGAAGAGAGTGATTTTGGGTAGTATTACTCTAAATTCTCCTATAAGCGCATCAAGGAGTCTCAAGCCAAAACCCACGGTGCAAAATGGATAGATAAGGTCAAGGAAGGAAGATTACCCAATTTTAAATTGGGAGAAGATGGAATTTTAAGATACAAAACCGTGCAGTAGTACGACCAAGAGGATTTGAAAAGGAAATTATGAGAAGCAGGTCTAAGTATACCATTCATCCTAGAAGAAACAAGATGTATCAGGATGTAAAGAGGTTGTACTGGTGGGATAACATGAAAAGGGACATAGCTTCGGTTTATGCAGGTCATGTCTTACGTGCCGACAAGTCAAATCGAACACCGAAACCCTCGGGATTCTGCAACCATTAGAAGTACACGAATGGAAATGGGATCAAATCACAATGGATTTCGTTGAGGTTACCCTTTCGTCGAGGTCATGATGCAATTTGGGTCATAGTAGATCGGTTAACTAAGTCAGCCCATTTTCTACCTGTGAACATGAAATACAAGATGGAAAAACTGGCTCAGATCTATTTGGATGAGATTGTTAGATTACACGGGGTGCCAGTAAGCATTGTATCGGATAGAGACCCACGTTTCACTTCTAGATTTTGGCAGCAGATACAAAGTGCCTTAGGGACTAAGCTAAATCGAGTCTTGCCTATCACCCTCAAACCGACGGACAATGGAGCGGACCATACAAACCTTGGAAGATATGTTGAGGGCATGTATCATGGATTTTGGAGGCGGTTGGGACCAGCATCTAACTTTGGTGAATTTGCTTACAACAATAGTTACCATTCCTCAATTCAAATGGCTCAGGTATGAGGCATTATATAGAAGAAGTGTAGATCTCCAATATCTTGGGGAGAAATAGGTGAAAGGAAAATTTTGGGTGCCAGAAAGAATACCATGGGTTGAAGCGGCATATGAAAGTTAGGTTAATTTGTCAAAGGGTTCAAGTGGCCCAAAGTCGTCAGAAAAGTTACATCGACAACCGAAGGAAGGACTTAGAATTTCAAGTTGGAGATGAAGTTTTCCTAAGAGTTACACCATTAAGGGGGATTCTCAAATCAGGAAAAGGAAAGAAGCTAAAACCCAGGTTTATAGGACCCTTTAAAATTTCAAAAAGAGTTGGAAAGGTGGCGTATCAGCTGGACTTAAGCTTAGCGAATTCATAATGTTTTCCGTGTCTTGGTTAAGAAAGTATTACAAGGATCCATCTCACGTCCTACCAACCCTAGAGGTCGACTTAGATGAATCGTTGACTTACCAAGAGAGGCCCTTGAAAATTCTGGACAGGAAGATTAAAGTATTAAGAAGGAGACAAATTCCCCTGGTGAAAGTCCTTTGGCAACATCATGGATTGGAAGAAGCCACGTGGGAGCTGGAGGAAGAGATGAATCAGAAATACCCAGAGCTTCACATGACAAGAGGTAATAATTTCGAGGACGAAATTTCTTAAGTGGGGGAGGTTGTGAGGGCCGTAACTAAATTCTACCTCTTGTCTAGACCTTCTGTGAACAATTTTCGTAATTTCACTAATGCATGTGCATGATCATGAACATTTTGAAAATTCACAAAAAGATTTTTCAACGATCGCCCAAGTAAGTAATTGAAACCATTTCAATAAACTAAGGCCGACCGTACTTAAAACAAATCATCTTAAAATTATGACAATAGCGTGTGCAAAACCCTAAACATTTCTTTCTTCTTCCAATTTCCAACCGGTTTCCCTTCCATTGATTTCAACCGACATGATCACGAATGAAACCGATTCACTTCAGTTAAAATCGGACCAATTCCAGCAAATTGAACCCACATTTCCCTCCAATTTGATTTCGAATTTAACCCAAGAAATTTTAGCAAAAACCAGCCGCCACTTGCACCCCATTTCCACGGCTAACACTTGTCAAGTTTGAGCTGAAAAATTTGGTAGCTTAAGCATGCCATTTTTCCCCTCCCAACCGGCAGCTTATTGGACTTGGAGTAAGGATTTCAGATCACCTTAGCCAAGGCTAATGATGATTCCACCTCCCTTCATGCCCAATGCATGAGAGCAGCTATGACATTTGGCACTCCATTCAGCCAAGCTTTGTTCAATTGAACAAGCAACTTCAGCATTTTCTCCAAGCTTCAACCGAAAATTCCCTCAAACACTCTTACCTTCATTCAGCATTTTCTTTCCTCAAGCTTCACCCGAAACACTCTCTCCCTTTTCTCCAGAAATTTTCCTCCAAGCTCTCAACCGAGAGCTTTCCCTCTCTCCCTCCTTTTCTTGTCTTTTCTTGACCAATCCAGCCTTGCTCCAAGAGTTAACCTTGGCTGCAAGCTGCTGGAATCAAGCTTGAAATCTGGAAGAGCAAGGCTGGTCTCCTTCCATCTATTCCTTGAACAAGCAAGAGCTGGAAACCAGACTTGATTCAACCCAAGCATCCCTTGTTCATCCAGCTCTTGATCAAGCAAGAAGGGTAAGCTGTTAGCTTCTTGTAAAGTTCCTTTCACAGCCTAGCATTTCCATTCTTAGCTTGCTTCTTTTCTTGTAGCTGGAAATCGGACTTGACTAGCTCAACCACCACTTGTTCATCTGTTGTAAAAGCGGTTGGAGGTAAGGGTATTCTTTTCATCCTTTTAAGCTTAGAAAGCGGTCCTCTTCTCAAATATATCATCTTGATTCATGAAACGCCATGCATGTACGGTTGACTTGAAATCTTGCCATGGCAATTTTGTATCCTTTTGTATTGCTAGAAATCTGGTCAACCGAGAGAAAAGCCATTGTTCTTGATTTCACTAAGCTTCCCTAAGCCAAATGAAAGTTTGGTTTGTTACTTCATGCATGATAGTTAAATGTAATCGGACTTTTCTTGTGTTTTGTTATTGTTGGAAACTTTGAAATTCTTGCTGTTTTGAACGGTTGTGGATTGAAGGGCTTTGCCCTATTCCATCCGAAACTTCTCTTGTTGATAACTTGATGAAATCAACTCATGCATGTGCTATATTCCACTTGATAGATGAGGCCTTGGTTAGAAGTTTCCATGAGCAAATGTTTTAACTAAACCGAGCTTGAATCCTTCATTTTCTCCTTTGACAATTGTATATTTATCTTCCTTGCATGAGTCACTCTCGGATGGCTTCAAACTGAATATATGCAATGACTTGAAACTTAGTTTTTGCATGGAAAGATGATTTTACAACAAAGGAAAAAATAAGAGGAAGAAAACCGGTTCTTAGTGACTTCCTAACTTGAAAATTGTTGGTTGAAACTTTTCTTGTGCTTAGTTGTGGATTAATAGCTTCGATTACTTGTTGTTTGGAATGGTGGTGAGCTGATGGACTTGGCCCTACTCCATCCGAAACCCTTTTGTTATTAACATGCTGAAATTGACCCTTGCATGCATCACTTTCCACTTGGTTGATGAGACTTTAATTAAAAGTTTGCATGGGTAAAGTGTGTAACAAAAAAACCAAGCTTGAGTTGTTTATTTGCTTGTTGGAAAGTTGAAAATCTATTTTTCCTTGCATGAGACCTCTCGGTCAGTTGAGAGCCGCATGAGTAATGACATGAAACCTGGTTTTGAGTAGATATTAGTTTTGCAACAAAGAAGATAACAAAAAGGGAGAATCGGACTTGATGAATTTTTTTTAACTTGGGACAAAATTTGTCTAGTTACGTATTGTTTAATTTTGACCGTATGCATGATTTTTGGATTGTTAGATGAATGTATCACATGCTAAGAGTCCCGCTTAGCATTCTGGAAATCAAACCGAACCTTTAATCACGCGACTACATGGCTGAAATTTCACAAAAGTTACCAAAACCACATTTTCTAAGAAATCAGTGGGCAAAACCACACTGAAATAAAATGCTCATATCTCGCTGTTTATAACTCAAATCACGAGCCGTCGGTGGCATCGAAACTAGACCCAAAGAGCTTCGTTTCAGTGCCTTATCGCCTATAACTCATTTTCTATACATCGTGGCGAACCAACAAACATCGCTGAAAATCAAACTTCATAAACCAGTAGTTTGAAAATGAATGTCCAAATTTGAGTATTTTCCAAATTGACTTGGCCGTTGCTGTTTTATGAGGAAATAAACAATTATGAATCTAGTTTTCAACGATTTTGAAATCATACAACTTGCAAAAGAAAACTTCCGATTTGAATTTTGAAAGAAACCATGGCGGTTAGTTTTGACCATGAAAACGTAATGGCATTCCATTTTCAAAATTATGATTGTCGACCAAAACCCTAATTTGTACTATTTTGATGTTAGCACGAAAACTTATTTTTAAGTATGAAAGACCAAAAATCAAATTGGTTTTAAATCCAAAGCCATGAAAGATTGTTTTGTTCACTAAACAAATAAAATTAAACACCGTTAGTGATTTTTTTTAATCAAGCAAACCGTTTCTCAAATTTTCCATTGGATAACTCTACGTTACTCAAATCTTTCTAAACCTTAACTAATAAAATTGTTCCAACCCTAATTATGCAGATTTTTGAAACTCACACATTTTAACCTATCTAACCAAGACCTATATTTTCAAGATACAAACCACCTTTTTATCACACTATCGACTCGTGAGGTAAATCTAAAAATATTCTTATTTTCATAAAAGAAGTGAATTGGTCAAAATTGATTTTAATAATTAATACAATAATTATGTACCTCGGGGAACCGACGGTAATATAAAGCGAGGGCTTTGAGACCAGGGACTTGACTCATCTACTCAACCTTGACCATCTAAGGTGGGGTTCCTATTTGTTGCTACTTGATCCTTGTTGCTAGGTATTAATTGTTATTGTATGGTGGTTTCTAAATGTGATTTATCGTTGAATGATTGAAACTAGGGTTTTATGTAAAGTGAGTTTTATTGCTTAATTTGACTCAACGTGCTTAGGTGGTTTAGTATGTTTTGTTTTTTTTTTAAACAATAAAACTTGTTTTCTTTTCGAGGCTTGAGGTGAAGAGGCTGGCCTTCAAGGCCCCCTCGCCCCTAAAGGCTGGTGCACTCTCCTAAGGGGGCTCGAGGTTGAAATTGATTGTCGGTTGTCCGCCTCTAAAATAATAAAGCGAACCACCATTACGTGCTTGTGCATGTCAAGCGTGCATGACACATTGGCGTAGGGATCCCAAACCCAGTGAGTCGGTCATTCCAGCCGGTAGAGCTTGGTGGGATAAGTCGGCGGACCACAGGTCTGTTCAAGGTTACCTCGAGTGTACACCGCCCCCTGCTTGTCTAGTTCGGATCCGAAGTTGGGTGAAAAGGGAAGGAGAAAGAAATAAAATGACCAGAGTTCTGCAGACTCTGTTTTCCTTCTTGAGAATATTATTGTGATTGTTATTTAATGCTCGTTACTGTTTAAATGGCTCCATGAGCATCTTGATTGTTACCGTTTCACAACCTGTTATGAAAAAAAAAAAAAGAGAATAT
Organism: Gardenia jasminoides; assembly: GCA_013103745.1. Classification (NCBI taxonomy): domain Eukaryota; kingdom Viridiplantae; phylum Streptophyta; class Magnoliopsida; order Gentianales; family Rubiaceae; genus Gardenia; species Gardenia jasminoides. Next base: position 29,897,859 of record CM023096.1, read on the forward strand.
ATATATACATATGTATATATATGCTATCTCCCAAATTTCCTTAAATGGATGTTACTATATTGAACTAGTCCTGTGCGGACCTAAATGTTTACAAAGCTTGTTGTACTTATGTGCTTAATTGCTATGTGTTTTGGGACTCTCACTGGGTTTAGAAACTCACCCCATATATTTCCCATCCCAGGATTTCCAGGTATTGAAGAAAGTACTGAAGGGGTACAAGCCGGTTGAATCTTTTGAATGTTGGGTGTATTTGAATCTATTATGATGTCAATGATATTGTATAAGATTTATCTTTTGAATTATTATGGTAAGGTTGAGAGTCAAACTCAAAATGGATGTTGGTTAGTAAGTTATGTTGATCTATTTGAAGAATATATGTTGGTTTGAAAACCCTAGTCGATGTAATTGCCTGCTTGAGTCCGGCGAGGCAGGTCCTATGGTTTGCCAGGAAGCGGGGCCATCACCTCCAGGAACAAAACCCACGACCTTCAGGGTGGTTAATTATGGGACAATATTGGTCAGGAGTGTTAGAGTTGGCATCGGAACCGACTACCGATTCTGGTGTACTAGCGTTGGTATCGGAACCGACTACCGATTCTGGTGTGCTAGCAAGGACGCTAGGTCCCCAAGGGGGTGGATTGTAACGATCCCACATCGGTTGGGAGGAGAGATCCTGGTCGCTTTATAACCTGTTGTGGGTAACTCCCCACCTGATCGAGGCCTTTTGGAGAGGTGCTGGATTTCTTGACCTATGGGTTTGGGTTCTATACTTATTATGGGCTATAATCCTACCTCCAGGAACAAAACCCACGACCTTCAGGGTGGCTAACTCTAGGACAATATTAGTCAGCGTTTACTTGAGTTTTGGTCTCTCAATACTCAAAGACCAATTAATTCTTTATAAGCATTACTCTATTTTTTTTTTACCAAATAAGCCAATAGCCGTGACGTTTTTCCAAAATTTTTTGTAAGCCTCTTTGAGATGAATAGTCTTTTTTGTGCAACTCCAAATGTGAAGTAAGTCTCCGTATCTTATTGGTAAAATGGAATACTTGAGATTCAACAGACCCCCTCTTTTCTTCTTCAAAAATGACTGAAATGAGTGTATTTTTTACCATAAAAGATTGCTCCCCTCCCTTTTTACAGATATAGGAAGCTATACGACTCAACTCCAACAAAATGGCTCGGATATAGCTAGCTCTTTTAGGTACTTGAATATTTCCTAATTGTTCTGCTCATTTACGCTTATTGCTTACGTGAACATAGTAGCTAAATAATCCCACGTGGCCCCGACCAATATTGTCCACGGTTAGCCCACAAGGTCATGAGTTTTGTTCCTAGAGGTGGGGTTATAGCCCACAACAAGTGCAGAGCCCAAACCCGTAGGTCAAGAAACCCAGCACCCCTCCAAAAGGTCTCAGTCAGGTGGGGAGTTACCTACAACAGGTTATAAAGCGATCAGGATCCCTCCTCCCAACCGACGTGAGATCGTTACAATCCACCCCCACTTGGGGACCCAGCATCCTCGATGGTACACCAGAGTTGGGAGTCGACTCTAATACCAACTCTAGCACCCACCGCAGGTTAAGAAACCCAGCACCCCTCCAAAAGGTTTCGGTCAGGTGGGGAGTTACCCACAACATGTTATAAAGGGACCAGGATCCCTCCTCCCAATCGATGTGGGATCGTTACAATCCACCCCCCTTGGGGATCCAACGTCCTCGCTGGTACACCAGAGTCGGGAGTCGGCTCTAATACCAACTCTAACACCCCTGACCAATATTGTCCCACAGTTAGCCATCCTGAAAGTCGTGGGTTTTGTTCCTGAAGGTAGGGTTATAACCCACAACAAGTGCAGAGCCCAAATCCGCAGGTCAAGAAACCTAACACCCCTCCAAAAGGTCTCGGTCATGTGGGGAGTTACCCACAACAGGTTATAAAGCGACCAGGATCCTTCCTCCTAACCGATGTGGCATCGTTACATATTATATAGGTAAATGCCATATACTATTACTATATAGGTAAGAGCTAATAATAATAGATAGTATATAGAATGATGTACAATATACTATTTTAGGGTGCGTTTGATAAAACTGAAATCTAAACACTAAAGTCTAAAATTTGAAATCTGAATTTATTAAGTCATTGAATTATTAAGTGGTGAATCTAACGCAACTTTTGTCTGAATCTAAACACTGAATGTGTTATCTCTATTTGATAATCATAGATAATTAAATGCTGAATTTCCTATAGTTTTACAATTTTGTCCTTATATTGATTTATTTATAAATGATGCTATTATATTGGTATATTTTACTAGTACACATATGAGTAAATTTTATTTAAATAAGAATTATTTATTAGAAAAAAGAACTAAAAATGAAAATCAAATTATAATATAAAAAATTTATTTGACAAAATTTAAATGCTAGTCTATCAAATGCTATGAATATAATTAATCTAAAATGCTAAAAATGTTGATTTTTAATTTTCTCACGTAAGTTGATCATAAAAAGTTGATCAGCTTGTCGAGATCCTCCTCCTTGTTCTGCATTTTCTGTGTTATTTTCGGTATGATGCTCATTTTGTACCACAATTTTTTCATTCTCAAAATCATGAAACCAAGTATCAATAAACCCTCTAACACTTTTCACTAGTTAAAATCACTGGCACTAGTAAACCTTGTACAGGGAGTCCAAAGCAAAAGACTAGACCGCTTTTTGAAAGTCATGCTATTAATCTCCAGCTAAAAGAATCGCAATTTTAGTTATCCAAAACAAATATGCTATTAATAAAATCAGCATGTTTGCACCTCTCACAATTCCCTATTTTAGTACACTGTGATCATGCCAGAAGTGTTCAGGAAACAAGTCAAGATGTCAAATACCAAAATTGAATGTCGAATAGCAAATAGGAATGACTCCTGATGGTACTAAGAAACTAACAACACTGGCATTCTCACACGTCTATGTTTTCAAACACTAGCACCGAAAATGCAAAGTTTCCAAACACAGACATATATAAAATGAAGAAACCAGATGACAGAACAATTGCCCTTCAACCCTACTCCTCAACTTCTACAGCTTCCCTATCTGCTGCTGCCGCCATTAATTCATCAAAATTTTCTGTCTTCCCCAGCACTATCTCAATCTAAGAGAAAAGATAACAAACACGTCATCAAGGAATACCATTAGTAGAGGGAACAAAATTGTCACGATAACCACACAAAAAATGCACTAAAGTATTTGAAGATGGGGAAAAATTGAATCCCAGAATCACTGGCCCAATGGGCAGAGCAATCATGCAATGAGTATGGGACTTGACATTGTGGATATACTAAATAGAAGCGCATGATTAAGATTGTTCAAAGAGACCCTCTTATGCATGTTAACCTAAGCCAAGAGTAGACAGCTCCACCTCATTATGTTGCTGCATATACCTCTGTCCCCCAAAATTGCTTTTTCCATTCTTCAATTTCACCCAAGGAATGTAGCAATCAACGAAGAAATTCAATTGAGATTGATGGTCACCAATTAGAAGAGTAAAAATTCATCTTTTGGCATTGACCAAAATTCATTCAAACTCAAGAAAAAATTCACTAGAAGGCTGATATATCAAAGTATTTGCTTGACACCTAGTATCTTTTACACCCAAAAAAATGGCGATAACAATATCTGAGATTTACTAGTAATACTTCGCATACAATTCATAAAAATATAAAAAAATAAAAACAGAAGAGGACACGGAGAAAAAACAGAAAAAACCTACCTCAGTAAGAAGAGATCCTTGATTTAGAGTTGACGGAGTGGGGAGTTGGTGGAGTGCCGAGGTAGATTTCCAGTGTCCTCCGAAGATTTCCAGTGGAGATTTCTTTGCTTCAAGGACGTGCGGACTACCAAAGCAAGATTTTCCGAAATCTTTTCAAGCCTGAAGTGTGGACGGCGTAGGAGACAAAGCTGATGGGGAAGGAAGAGGAGAGAGAGAAAACAGGCGGCAAAAGAATGGGAAAGATAAAAAGAAAGGTGATAGTGTTTTATTTGGCAAAGGTTATTTATATCCTAAAAAATATACTTGAACCCTAACATCTGAGCGTACTTTTTATTTAGTGATGATAAGTGATAAGATTATCACTTAGGCCCGTTTGATAACCCAATTCAGCACTTAAACTTAATGGGTTCAGATCTTAACACATTCAGATGCATTTGATAACCAAAAATAGAACATCTGAATTAATTAAGTGGCACTGAATCTTTTAGGCAAAACTTGCTCCAAAAATAAGTGATAACCTATTCACTTATCAATGAATGTAATACACATTCAAATGTATTAAATTTAGTCCTTAACAATTTAATCACTTAATGAATTCAGATTTCAGATTTCAGTTTTATTAAACGCACCCTTATTTTTTGGACTCCATTTTGCCTAAACTGATTCAGACCCACTTAACCAAGTAAGATGCAGTATTTTTTGTTATCAAACAGTCTTAACACAATTAAGATCTGAAATCATTAAGATTAAGATCTGAATGGAGTTATCAAACATGATAGTATTTGTTATATGACTATTATAATACAAATATACGATAATACATAACTATAATACTTATCCTTTTATACGTAACTAAAATTAGATAATGAGTATAATTATAGTACTAAATATTAAACATAATTAGTAATTAGAATTTAGACACTGGTTGATCATTCATGTTTAAGTTATTAAATATTTAAATGTATAACTTGTAACTTGCAAGTATTAATATACTCTAAAATTACATTATATATATAATATGTGAATTTGTATCCTCTAATCACTAATCGTGTTTAAGCATAGACAACTAAGCAATCATTTGCAAATTAAGCATTAAGAAATAAGATAAAAACTAAGCAATCAAGTTTTAATTTTGTGGAATTCAATTCGGTAACAATACGGTTTTATACCATTTTCAAATTCAATTTGATAACTAATTTTAATTTATCAAAGTCAATTTAAAACATTTAAACTTTAAGAGGTAAAATAACTGAATAACCAAATTTGATTGACGGAGTTATCGATTTTGCATGGATTACTCACTCCTACTTACAAGAGAAATGGGAAAAAGGGAAATGTTTGAGAGTAGAGAATTAGAAATCTCTCCACGCAGCAAACACACCTTGTACGCCCTAGTTACTATTTTACAAAAACTCCAATAATCATTAGTCTCATTTGGATAGCAAGCGGAAAATTCCAATACTTAAGCCCACATTCTAATACGCTCGATCCTATTTCCTATCCAGTATCCCCGCCACCCCGCCTGACCTCTGTTCTGAAAACACACAGCCATTCCCATTTTCCTCCGCCACAAAAACCCCTGGCCGCGGCGGCCGTAGCGACAAACACACACTCCCATCACTGGACTTTGTCGTTTAACTCACAGCTGTCTGTAATTCTCTCTATTTTTTCTTTTTCAGCTCCTAGAATGGCCAGTGCTTTATATCTGAGTAATTTAACTCGACTTGCCCCATCATCTCTCCCTCTCTTGTCTCCTTTTTCTTCTCGTTCTTATCTTTTGTTCTTTCCTCGTTCTTTCAATACCCTGCTTAGAAAACCTCGCAAAATTTTCAAGTTTCGGCGTACATTTCCCAACTTTAGCTCTAACTCAATTTTATTCAACTCTACATTTGCTCGCCGCCGTTTCTCCTCTATTTCCGCTTCAACGAGTGCAGGTAATACTTAAATCCTTGTTTTCGTAGAAAAATCCAAATGCAAGTGGGTTTCGTTTTATTTTAAGTTTTTGCTATATTGTATGTATTATCTGATCAAGCAAATGCGGGGTGAATTTTTTTGCCCTGTATATTGGGGTATTTTCAATTTAGCTTGTAGTACTAATCTGGAATTTTAAATTTTTATTATTTTTGATTGATGAATTGTTTGTTATTCTTCTAGTACACTGATGATCAAGAGAATAAAGGGTGATATTTATTTTTCTTTTTCTGTCTGATTGAATTCCTTCAGGGTATCGGCACTAGCGGAACCAGAACTTGAGCTTCCTTTTTCTTTTTGGGAGTTTTTTTTTTTTTTTGGGGGGGGGGGCATCTTACATTTTTGTAAGAAACTTTGGGGGCAAAGTTTAATATTTTCAAGGATATAAGTTAAAAAAAAATTTAATTTTGAATAGCATATAAAAGGATTTTTAATTTTTTGGGGTGGGGGGTGGGAATCTAATTTTTAGAAGGATATAGTCATATAGACAACATTTCCAATAATTTAAATGGGCATTTAAAATTTTCTGAATTATTTTTGGGGTTGGGGAGGTGGGGGATTGGTTGCCCCTCCCTGACCCCCTTGCATCCACCAGTGTGCATGGAATTGTATTTTGAAGCAGTAACCTTTTTTGTTTTTTTTGGTGGGATGTTTTCTGTAGATGGAAATAGCTATGTTGAAGGGGTGCATGAGATATATGATGTGATAGTAGTAGGAGGTGGTCATGCAGGCTGTGAAGCTGCACTTGCATCAGCCCGTTTAGGGGCAAAAACACTTCTGCTGACACTTAATATTGACCGGATAGCTTGGCAGGTTGGTAGTTTTTAGATGGATAACCTTTTTGAATTCATATGTAGTATGCATGGATTTTAGGTGACTTGAAGGTTCTATAGATGGTGTAGGGTTTTGACTTGGTCAATTGTGTGCAGCCATGTAATCCAGCTGTTGGTGGACCTGCAAAATCCCAGTTGGTGCATGAAGTGGATGCATTGGGTGGTGAAATTGGAAAGGTAGCTGATAGGTAAATCTTTAAGATGACAGCTGAACTTGTTGAGTTTTGCTTACACAAACTTGCAGTTGTATTGCATATGCCTTACTATTTTCATTTGATTTACTTCAGTTGCTTGTTTAATTGGTTTTAGCTGGTATAACAAAAGATGGATTGAAGATTTCAACTTGCAGTGAGTGCTCTAATAGAACAGGTGGATTAGTTTATGTTAGGTCTGGAAAATACTTGTCTGCACATAGTAAGAAAACGTTTACTTCTAGCACAAACACGGTACTATTATTTCATGTGTCTGTCAGCTTAGTAGTTAATAAACCAGTTCTATAAATGCCATTCCGAACATGGCAAGAGTGTTCTTCTTCTCCATGCCTGTTATAAGAAGAAGAAAGTATTTTCTTTTTTAAGAGTCACATGTTGCTTATCCTATATCAATCTTGAGCTTAAGAAATGTCAAAAATGACGTTCACTGCCTTCAATTGTTGACTGTTGAGTGTAGGTCACAACGAAAACTTAGAAATGTTTCATAAGGATGAGTCCTTATCTGGAAGTAATTTACTAGGATTTTTTCCAGATGGACCTGGGTGCCAGTGTCAGATATCTATACATGCTTAGATGCAAGATTCATTATTTTTCTAGAATAAGCACTAGCCAAATATTTGGACATGGGTATGGTGGTGTATCTTGTCCCATAATTCGTAAGCCTCTTATTAAACAAGTATGATAATACATATCCAATTTGCATTACTTTTTTGCGCACCTTTAGAAAGTTGTTTCAACTATGATACAACTTCTCATCCTTTTCTTCCTATGCTTTTCTGTTTTTCTAATTTTATTCCCCTTGGGCAGAACTTTAAATGAATTATCAGACAGAGATCCAATATCTATAACAGTGTCCTACTTTCATATGTGTGTATGCATTAGATTTTTGAATTACATAAAGTTTATTTTATATCATAGACTTTAAAACCACAGCTTAGCTTTGATAGCAAAAATTCAAATTCATGAGCATCTAGTTGTCATCATCTGAATAGTGTAGGAATTCAAAAAATTAAAAAGTAAAAAAGAAGAAGAAGATGTTGAGAATTATGTTCCTTAAGGATCTTGAAGTAGGCAAGTGGGGATTTTGAAATTCTCAAGAAGCAATTACAGTCCCAAAGGTTGTATTTTGCTAACAAGAAAATGAGGAAAAGGTGAAGGAAATGTGGATATTTTTCTGGTCATCCATGTTTTTCTTTTTTTTTTCAAAGAATTGTTGTATTTTCATGTGGATAGCATAAGTTTGCATTTTGTGCACTGCAAAACCTAGCAATCTTGCAGGTAAGCACTTGTTAGACACATCTGATATTATCTGGACATTTTTATTTTTGTATTTCTTTTAAAAATTATTCTCAACCAACATAGTGGGGAATTTGTTTTCACTTTATCGTAATTTGCTTAGAAGGATTACTGCCTTCTATTCGAACCAACTGTAGGTGAATCTATTAGAGAAAAGCATGAAATTAACTGTTTGGATTTGAGGTTGGCTAGTTAGAGGTAAAACATTTTAAAGGTGAAATAGGATATGTGAAGTTGGACAAATATGGGTTACTACTTTACATTGTCTTGCTATCCTGCTGTAATATGATGTCAATATCTTCTTAGTTTGAGGGTGCGTTTGATAAAACTGAAATCTGAAAACTGAAGTCTGAAGTGTGAAGTCTGAATACATTAAGTGATTGAATTGTTCAATGCTAAATCTAATACATTTGAATGTATATTACATTCAGTGATAAGTGAATAGCTTATCACTTATTTTTAGGAGCAAGTTTTGTCTAGAAAATTCAGTGCCACTTAATTCATTCAGATGTTCTATTTTCGGTTATCAAACGGTCTGAACGTGTTAAGATCTGAATCCATTAAGTTTAAGTGCTAAATTGTGTTATCAAACGGGGTCTGAGATTTTCAAAAGCAATTAATGAAAAGATTAGAAGACCAACCAATTTTTTTGGTGCAAGTATTAGAAGAAGACCAACTTAGTACTAGTACAAATGAAGAAAGCCTATTTTCCATCTTTGTATTTTGTTTCAGAATTCTAGAAAACAATAGTGTTTGAGCACTCCATCTATAGAGTTTGATCATTTGAAGAGTCACTTCATATATTGTGACTCTGTTCTCTAAAATGATGCCATACATGAAACTATTTTGGTTCAAGAAGTATGTGATGTGGAAGTTACTATTCCATGTGCGAATTGTCTAGTTGCTCTTTGGAAGGTGATTCTTAATTTCTTAGAGTTCATTGGACACTGAAAATCTTCAAAAGATGATGAAAGATGTATTTACAAGCTCTTAGACTATTTTAATGGTTAGGGTTTGAGCTTTATTTTGGAGGATATTCATGTCTTGTGTCCATCACAAACGGATATTATTAAGTGGACCTGTCACAGAATAGTTGCTTTTTCTCCCTTTTCTTGCAGAGGCAAGAACTACAGTAAATCAAGTGAACCAGTTTTCTCAAAACTTGTTTATTCTATGATGGATCTTTGATACTTAATTTTGAAAATAATTAGAGTCAGGAAGTAGCAGGCAATAGATTAGGTCTCTGATTATACTAAACTACTCAGATCCCATGTAACCAAATTATAGCTGTCGATTATAAATATAAATATCTTGTGTCGATTCATCGTTGATGAGTATATGAAGGCAGTAAACTGTTAGATGGCTTTACAGATGCTTTATTTTTTTAGTATATTTTTTTTGTTCTTCATTTGTTCCGTTCACCTGTAATCTTTTTGTCTTATGTCTTATTGGAGGCTTCTTTTTGATTTTTGGCATATTCTCCCTTTGCACTTTTTTGGCTGAGAAATGGTACTACGTTGCTCATTGTGTATTGCCATTTTCATTATTCGCTACAGATGTTATTTGCAAAAGCGTGTTCTTAACACCTCAAGAGGCCCTGCTGTTAGGGCATTGCGTGCACAGACTGATAAGAGGGAATATGCAATGGAAATGAAAAAAATAGTAGAGAGGCAAGTTATAAGATCCATTTTTAAACTTTATGATCAAGAACACATTTTAGCCTGAAAGTCATTGCACAAAGCGAAATCTATAATTTATCTTTTAACAATTAACTTCTACTTTCAGTACTCCAAACCTTTCTGTTAGAGAGGCAATGGTGACAGATATTTTGCTGGGAAAGAATGACAATATAGAAGGTGTCTGTACATTTTTTGGGATGAACTTCTATGCGCCTTCTGTGGTTCTCACTACTGGCACTTTTATGAGTGGCCAAATCTGGGTTGGTAGAACTTCAATGTCTGCAGGAAGAGCTGGTGAATCAGCTTCACATGGCCTAACAGAAAATTTGCAGTGCCTTGGATTTGAAACTGATCGACTGAAAACTGGCACACCTGCCCGCGTGGATATTCGCACTGTGGATTTCTCCGGACTGGAGCCACAACATGGAGATGCAGAGGTTCTTTCACTTAATCCTATTTGTCAGCTCAGTTGTTTTACTTACAGCATAGTCTTTCTGGTTGTGCTTAAGCAATTTCCTATGAATTCAAAGAGGTAACAGATGAGACTTCTGCTTATGTGCAGAGTTGGGTGGCAATTAGCAGTGTACTAATGACTTGTTCTTGTGTTTTTATGTCTTGATACTAGGCACATGAATCTTCTAGTAGATGCTGGTCACTTAGACAGTTTGCAAGCAGTCCAAGCTGTTTTGTAGGGCATATCACTTACCATGCGATTGCTGAGTAGTACCCCTTTATTTATGTCATTATGCAATTTTCTTGTAGTGTGGCTTATACGTAGAGCTGATCTGAGTGTATCTGAGCTTGAGTGGAGTAATCTGAGGTGTAAAGTGCTTGGACAAAGGATGCATTCATGTCAACGCCCAAATGATGACAGGTGGAACTGGGCTTTGGGAGGGCACTTGAGCATAATAGGTCAAATAGGTCAAATAAATAGGGTGAGAATGCAATGTATTGACATAGAAGAACAGGATCCACATATGTAAGCACATCTAAGCACATGCAAGACTGAGGACTTGGAGACAAAATATATGAACTAGTCACTTTAAAAAATGCCTAAGGGTTCTGCCATCGCAAAGAAGCACTAAGATCAGAATTTCACTTAGTTTCTGGAAGGGGAAAATCTTCATTCTTGACAGCTCTAATGTTCTGCTTTAGTGTTCTTTTTTTCAATTATTTGGTTACCTTGATTCACTTCCTGGTGCACTATTGTTGAATAATGTGTTGATTATGGTTCTGATGCATTCTGATGTTAATCAGGTGAGCTGGTTTAGTTTTGATCCTGAGTTTCACATAGAAAGGGAACAGATGTGCTGTTATTTGACCCGTACTACAACAATAACTCATCAATTAATCAAGGATAATTTGCATGAAACTCCTACTTATGGAGGATGGGTTTTAGCGAAGGGTCCCAGATACTGCCCCTCCATTGAGGACAAAGTAAGATCTTCATTCTTAAAAGTCTACTGTTCCTTGTTTGCATAGATCTGTCATATTTCCACTCCATCTAACCTCTTCTTTCTATATTATTCTGCATGTTTCCCTTTTTATTTATGCAGATTGTTAGATTCCAAGATAAGGATTCACATCAAATATTTCTTGAGCCAGAGGGTAGAAATGTTCCTGAGCTATATGTGCAGGTCTTTATTGATCTCTACATTCATCTTGGTTCTTTGTAGTTGAACAGTCATGTCGAATTTGCTTAAAGAAGGGCATTCAATTCAAGTGTGAATTAAGTTCATATTTTCTTTTTCTAACAATTAGCTTATCTTGTAATCTTTACTTGCTTTACCTTCATGCATATAGGAATTTTTCATTGTTATCACTTAGTTGTTAAATTGTTATTGCATCAGAAGTTAGACAAAGATGTGATTCATTTGTATTCTTTTGTGAATTTACATTGCACCCATTAAAATGATACTAGCCATAGTTTTTGGATGTTTAACATTTGAAGGCGCTCGAGTTAAGCATTTGAATTTTTTCTCTATCACCCTCTGCTTTGCGATATATTGCTTCAAGGGATCATGACTCCTTTTACCACATCAATTTTTGTTTCGTGTAGAAAAATGAACTTGGAAGAAACTAATCATTAATTAGATTGACGAAAAGGAAAGAAAGGCAAGAAAGGAGGCTTTATTCTCTGCTCAAGTAGTAGGATCCAGGAGAATGGAATAATAGGACCAAGCATCTCGTGAATAGCATCTTATTGTTTACCTTCTTAGTGGTTCTGCCTTAACTGTTCTGTGAGATGTGATTTCCTGCATCTACATATCTATGGATGATTTATGCATCATATGTGGATGGAGATGCAAGTATATTCCTGGCTGCTTCTGAAATTTAAGGACTATCAACTGCTATTCAGCCTTTTGACTTAAGTTACCTGTATTTTTAAAATCCCTTTCCTCTCATGAAAAAGAGAGCATGGAGCTGCTTCTGGTCTTCTATTGCTTATGTTTTCTTTCTTAAAAATAAATACAGAGAGAAAAGGTACTTCTAGTTGGAGCTGAAGGCCCTCATACTAGGTTTTAAGAAATAGCACACAAGTCCATGTGTAAAATACTTTTGGTTGGACTCTAAATATGCAGTGGAAAACTTTTTAGCTTTGTTTGGATACTTTTTTATTTGATTTATTTAGCTATTTACATCATCAATACGTTTTCCAATCACCTTTTTATCACACACACATCACATCAAAAAAGTGCTACAGTATTTAGATAACCAAATAATCCCAAATAATCTACTATCCAAACAAACATTTGCTTGTAGTCTTTGTTGAAAGAATAACAAGTATTTCAGTGGGTAGTTGTATATACCTAGTTGTTCTTTTGTTAAAAAGTAATATGAATAAAAACATATTGGGTCAAACTGTCAGTATTTTAGTTCCATGTGTGGTTGTGTTCCTATGAAAATGTGGTTTCAAAGTTTGATTTGAGTAATTACCTTAAAATTTAGAAAATCAACTGGAATTGAGTGCTAGAAAAAAAAATTGCACCTCCTTATTTAAAGTAAAAGATTTCAAAGGAACAAATTAGCCATAGACATTGGCTGTCTACTTTTCCTGGACCTTCATCATAAATGCTTCGTCAATAGATTCTTGGATCTGTGTGTCATAACTTGTCTTCGTTCCCCAAAAGTTGCTGGTTATCTTTCCTGTCACCCATCAAAGTGTTGGTGCTTGTTGTTCTATGCCTTTTATGTTTAGTTACCACAAGTAAGACAAGGTTTTTGGCCTTTGTGCATTGCTGCAATTCTTACTCTTTTTAAAGCACAAGGAAATCAAGAGATTTGATAAAAGTATCCAGCTTATGCATTGTATATTTATCGTATACAACATTTTCTCATTTAATAACTATGCTGTGTTTTTAGGGATTCTCTACTGGTTTACCTGAGAGACTGCAATTGCCGCTCTTAAGATCATTACCAGGACTTGAGAACTGTTCAATGCTGAGGCCTGCTTATGCTGTAGAGTATGATTACTTGCCTGCTCATCAGTGTCATAGGACACTTATGACAAAAAAGATCGAAGGACTCTTTTTCTCTGGTCAAATAAATGGAACAACAGGTTATGAAGAAGCTGCTGCCCAGGTCATATATTGCGTAATTTGGGTTGATGAATTTTTTGATGTAAAGTAACCACTGTTAGGCACTCTTCTTGAATGGCATCATAACCATCGCCTACCTAACAGCAAGCCTTATCCTTTTCCTCTTCCCTTTTACAGGGCATTATTTCTGGAATTAATGCTGCTAGGCATTCAGATGGAAAGTCGCTTATAGTTCTTGAAAGGGAAAGTAGTTATATAGGAACTTTGATTGATGATCTGGTAACCAAAGATCTTCGAGAGCCCTACCGTATGTTAACAAGGTGAAGTTTCCTGACATTACGTGACAAATGTTGATTTGATAGTTTTCTTACCTGTTTAGATTCAAGTAATTTAAGAAGTTTGAGTAGCCAAGTCCGAGACACTAGTGAAATTGCAATTCGCAGCGATGTTACATCCAAAGAAGTGATCTTAGAACTTTGATGTTGCATGCCTTAATTGATGCGATGCTCAATTGTGTTTTACCTGTTATAGTTCTATTTCAATGTTTGTAAGTTTTACGGCTTCACATTGATAGATATACCCATTGGTTGATGGTGCCTTATTTGTGTCCATAACTTTTAGGTTTCTAAGACCTCAACCAAGGGTGCCTTCAAAATTCTCATACATATTTTTCTCCTACACTGAGATCTAGTATCTTAGCCCGTGTGGGTAATGGTTGATTTAGTTTACATTGCCCTAAAATGGAACCTCACAGGGGTCTGACCCTATGAGCTATACAATTGGGGTGTGGGACTCTAATGGTTCTTCCGAGTGTTCCTCTATGTAAGGGTAGTTGTACATGTGAATCAGGAGGCTCAGTTTCTAATGCCAAAATACATTATATTAGTGCATTCAATGTGTTTTGTGCATTGCCTGTTGGGCAGCTTTTCTTAATGTAATCTATAGTGATGATGATGAGTCTCACTTTTGAGATTAATTGGGGTTGTGTATTTTGTGGCATCCTCGATGTTTCTTTGCATTTACCATCCATCATTTTCAAAGCTAGAAGGTTCCTAAGGATCGCGATGGGTCTTGTTGATACTAAGATATGGTTTGTGAACATTGTGAGATAGTTGCTTTAGGTCTTGATTAGCAGATCTGAAAGTGTCATCACATAAGCATGGCCAAGGTACAGCCAATTAACTATGACCTGGTTCTCTTTCTTGAGCATGTACTTGAGATGTAGCTATACGCTGTCTGGAGATGGAGTTTTCCTATGGTGTAAATTAAAGTGGCACCTGGGCACACACACTTGTAAAGGAATCTGCATGGAAGGCTCTTGGCCCTTGCCCTTCTATGGGTTCTATACACGGACAGGGCCGACTCTTAAAGGCAAATAGTATTATGTTCCAATTATCTGTCACGAATTCCATTGAACTGCATAGGACTGTTTATAGAGACCCGAGCTTCTTTGTATTTGGATTCCATCATTAATCAAGTTCTTGTTGACTTAGTGTATGGGGTGAAGGATACCTGAGAAGTGAGCAAATTCCTTGAGATTTTATTTTGCATCACCAATTAAAAAGTTTAGATATCTCTGAACAAGTCGTCACTGATTTGTTTAGTCTCTACTAGGTTCTCCATCCATAAATGGTTAGCTCGTGTCATAATGCCTTTTCTTCAGGCTAATTTTCTTATGAGTAAATCTTACCTACACTGACAATGTATACATTATCATGGTTGGATGCATGACACATGAACAAAATTTGGATTTTAAATTTAAATTCAGATGAGTTGCCATGCATCAAATATTGATGGTCAGTTTATAAAAGGTTAATCCTTTCTTCGTATAGTGTTGGAAAAAAAAAGTTGTGAAAGTGTGGCTCTGACAGGGGGTTTGTTTATGCTTATTTGCCTTGTGGACATGGCGGGCAAAGTTTTTATTTTTAATGAAAACTGCTTGCTGATTTGTTTAATTTTTAATTTTGTTATTTATTTAACATGATTTCATAATATAAAAAATTTTTAATTGACCATGTGATTCGTTAGATTAGTTAGTTAATAATTTAATTGATAAAATATTGGATTAAGAATGAATTAGTGTAAGATTAATTAATATAGTTTTAACATGTAATCAATGTAGTTAATTAGGTGTAAGTAATAAATTAAATGTGTAATTCGTATAGTTAATAATTTAAATAAGTGTAATTAATGTAGTTAATAATTTAAATATGTGCAATTAATGTAGTTAATTGATCAAGTGAATAGTTAGATTAGTTAATTAATAAGTTGATTTGTACAATATAGGATTAACAATAAATTAATATAGTTTTAACATGTAATTTATTTGGTGTAATTAATTTAATATGTCTTAATATGTCTCACGATAAACAAAAAAATTACAGATTAAAAATATGTGAATTACGCCTATTTAAATTATTAACTTTCTCATGATAAACAAAAAAATTACATATTAAAAGTATGTGAATTACACCTATTTAAATTATTAACTATTAATTACACGACCTAAAAAAAGGCTTTCAGTAGCGCCTTTAGAATCTAAGCCTTTTGAAGCGCCAGTAGTTGTAGCTGTGGCCACACCAACCCTTTCGTTCTTATCGCTCCGGATTCCCATCTATATCACGTCCGGGCGTAAACAAAAAAATTACAGATTAAAAGTATGTGAATTACACCTATTTAAATTATTAACTTTCTCACGATAAACAAAAAAATTACATATTAAAAATGTGTGAATTACACCTATTTAAATTATTAACTATTAATTACACCAAATAAATTGTATGTTAAAACTATGTTAATTTGTTGTTAATCCTATATTGTACAAATCAAATTATTAATTAACTAATCTAACTATTCACTTGATCAATTAACTACGTTAATTACACATTTAAATTATTAAACTACATTAGTTACACTTATTTAAATTATTAACTATATGAATTACACATATTTAAATTATTACTTACACCTAATTAATTATGTGGTAAAACTACATTACTTACCCCTGTATTAATTTATTCTTAATCATATATTTTGTTAATTAAATTAATAACTAACTAAACTAACTGATAACATGGTCAATTATAAAAATTTAATATTATGAAATTATGTTAAAAAAATCACATGGTGGGCATTTTTCATTTAAAAAAATAAAAAAATTAGTAGACATGGGGAGCATATAAGCAAACAAAAACTTCTCAAAGCCACACTTTTCTGACTTTTTTGTTTTTCCCAACAATATATGAAGAAATTAGCCCTTTTCTTCGCTATTCTTGCAGCTTGTATGACTTCATACTTGTTGCCTCTGTGCCTAAACTTTACATTAATCTGAAGATTTTGGCTACCTAGAGTGCAGCTACCTAATAGCTTATTTATGTTCGCAATTCTGTATAACCCGTCTGTAAAATATTAGTAAATTAAAAGAACTTGAATAGCAACTATAGAAATCGAGAATTTTTTTCCAATTTTCCCAATTATTAATTTAAGTCCGTTTCGTTTCGTTTCCTTTCAGTATTTCGTGAGAATGCATCTAGAGTTGTACTTAATCTAGTTCTTAAAAAAATTACCATTTATTAGGCATCTTTTAACATCAGTAATTGTGTTTCTTCTTTTGCTCATTTCATAGTCGCTCAGAACATCGTTTGCTCCTCCGATCTGACAATGCGGATAGTCGTCTCACTCCTCTTGGGCATGAAATTGGCTTAATAGATGATGAGCGTTGGAAGAAATACCAGGATAAGCAAGCTCGAATTTCAGAGGAGAAAAAGCGACTGAAGACAGTAAGAATTTCAGGTAATTGCAATCCTTCTGTAAAAAGCTATAGGATCTGCACCCATCTTATGCTACCATAGTGGTGTTGTGGGTCTGGTTTTAATCAGATTGTCCTGTGAATTCATCCAATAGTTTTTTTTGTGGGGATTCTTATTGAATGCCCTGGACGAAGTAACCTAGTTCTGTGTATATAGAACTGCACATGTTGGCAAATTACGTAAACATAAATTAAAAACTAGTTTTGCAAGCCTTTTGAATGTGTTCTTGGGATTTTTTTATAAGAAAAAATGAAATTGATACGTTTCTGATTATTTGGAGGAAAGATGATAAGGACTCAATTTACATTGTAGCTTTATGTAAATTGATTAGCAGCACTAATGAGGCATTTTATAACATTTTGGTGCTTTTAGGATCTACCAGTGAGAAATCAGAAAGTTATTCTGCATTAAAGTATTTCGAGGTAGGGATGACTAAAAGACATTCTAGAGTTTGGAAAAAAAAAAACTCAGCCTATTTGTATGCCTTGCTGCAAACCAGATGCTTTCATGCACCCTTCCTCAATTAATTGTGATGTTCATTCCAGAAGAAAAAAGAAGAGGGGAGGGAGGGAGGGGAGAACACCAGACTTTCTCCGCTTTCACTTGAAGTGAAAGGTTAGGCTACTTTGCTTCTAGAGTTTCTACTCTTGTTATTACAACATATATTCAAAAAACTGAAAAGGATGTTAAGTAGAATTGGTCCAACCAGGAAATTTCCAGTAGTATGGATTGCTTGTAACTGTACCTTTAAAACGAAAGCTATTTTCCATTAATAAACCTGGACTTGCATTCCCTCTTAAATCTTCTGTAAGATATCTGAAAACTATGAATGTTTCTGTGTATCTGTGTGTGAGTGTGTGTTTAAGAGAGAGGGAGATGGAGAGAGAGAGAGAGAGTGAGAGAGATATAATTGGCATGAATGCTTATAAATATAGCTTCAAAATGAAAACTAGTTTTTATCGATAAATCAGGATGTATTCCCTCTTTGAAGCTTCATGAGATTTCTGAAAATCCATGTAACCATACCTGTTGTAACACATAGTTAAAGTTGACTAAATGCCTCTAATAAGAAGAAGGTTATACTTCAGGAGTTCTACATAAGTGTATGCCCTATTATTTCATGAATTACAAGACTATATGGAGGTGATGAGCTCCTTGTGCATTTTCAAGTAGTTTCACTGTAGTAATTCCGTTGTGTGTTGTGACGAAACCCTTTGTAAAATTTCAGCAGTAGAGTGTTCCTAGCAAGTAGTGTCTATCTTTTCCTCCAGACCAGTAAATCAAGACCAAATTGGACATATTGAAGGTCGGAGAGACAACTATCATGTTTAAACCAGGAACCTCTACATCAAAATTTGTTTGATATTTGCTACGGTGAACTCCTTAAGATTCTGAAGACCACCTCTTTTCTCCTGTAATAATCCAAGTTATCAAATTTGGCAATTAAAATATTCTTCAAAAACAGTATGCTCACGAAAAGATAAAGTGGTAACGAGAAACCTGCATCAGGCCCTGCTTTTTGAAGTAGAGTTCCTAGAAGTAACTTTCTGTTAATCATCAGTGATAAATGACTAGTCTGGATACAACACAATGCTTTGGTCATCAGAGAAACCTGCATCAGACCCTGCTTTTTGAAGTAGAGTTCCTAGAAGTAATTTTCTGTTAATAATCAGTGCTAAATGACTAGTACACGTCTAACTTAAGTCTGGATGTGGACACTCCGTTCAAGTTCAAATATTGAAAAGAGCATTTGGAGACAAACTGCTTATATTTCCATTAGTGATTTTTTATGGACTGTAAATTAGTTTTTGGGTTTGTGTACACCAGTTTAAAAGAGTAAAGTCCAAGTATCTTGGTGAATACTTCACCAGATGTATATAGAAATGTCAGAGGTGACCAGCTTTGTTGTTTACATATTATCTTACCTTGCAGTACTGATATCATAGTGGAGAGTTGCAGTCTGTCTGGTCTCAGCTTGGTAAAGAACTTACATTCTGTATCTTGTCGAGGTGCTTACCATCTTAGAATTGCTGACAGAATGATTGAAGAGTAATATGTTGTTGGCATGCTCGAGATATAATAGCTTTGTGGAAATATAGACAAATATTCCTTAGCAAGAACTTTTCCCTGAAGAGCTTCCTCTTGTGTTTAAACGACAGGTGGAGATTTAGCTGCTGAAGTTACTGCTCTGTCTTCTCAGCCAGTGAGGGATGCGTCGACATTGGAGAGTCTGCTAAAGAAACCGCATATTCAGTATAAACTTCTTGATAAGCATGGTTTTGGAAATGATCTCCTATCTAGTGTGGAAAAAGAATGTGTGGAGATTGATATCAAGTATGAGGGTTTCATTGCTCGCCAGAAGCTGCAACTCCAACAGGTTAGAACTTTTTGCGTTCTGATTTATGTTGGAGATAAAAAAATATAAAATATACTGACCATCTAGGTTGTCTACCTTGTTTGCCAAGCATCTTAGGTTATCTCTTTTAGTTGTCTTGACTTTCACTTTTGGGTACATTTTTCTGCTAAATCCGTTTGGATTAGTTGTTTTTGGAGGTGTTTTTTTTCAAAAACACGACTGTAGCATTATTGTTGTAAAATACAATTACTGTAGATGTCTTTGAGGTGTTTTTTAGAATATTTTTGTGGGTATATTTTTGGGGTATTTTAAAATTAAAAATTTGTTTGGAATTTTTAAAAAAAATTAGACTACCTCCCTCCCTCCCCTCTCACCACCACCCATCCCCACCACCACCCACTGCCAACCCCACCTCCTCCCCTCCCTCCCTCCCTCCCTCTCCTCCCCTCTCCTCCCTCTCCTCCCTCTCTCTCTCTCTCTCTCTCTCTACCTCCCTCTCTCTTTTCTTTCCCTCCCCTTCCCTCCTTGTAGACCCCCTCCCAGGGAGGTTGGGAGGGAGGGAGAGGGAGAGAGAGGGGAGGGAGGGAAAGAGGGAGAAGAGGGGAGGAGGGAGGGATGGTGGTGGGGAGAGGATGGAAGAAGAACGGATAAGTTTTTTTATTTGTGTATGTATTAGTTGTTTTTGAAATATTTGTTTGGATTGGTGTTTTTGGTTGGTGTATTACTGTAACATTTGGGATGTGAAATACAAGTTTTTCAAAAGCAGGTAAAAAACACGGAATCCAAACAACTATGTCAACAATATCTACATTTAATGCATCAACTGCTTGGCATGTCGGTTTATTTCTTTCACCCTACTTGGTTTTTGGAGTGTTAATCATGCGTCTGACCTATCGACTTCTTAATTTCCTTTTTCCACTTACAGATGGTTCATCAACAGCACAAACCACTTCCACAGGATATAGATTATTGTGCAATAACAACATTGTCTCTTGAAGCACGGGAGAAACTGTCAAAGGTATCTTTTGCATTTTTTTTTTTGATGACATAACAAAATTACAGTGTAAAGTAACTTCAAGGAGGAGCAGAGTAATAGTGGATTTAATATATATATATGTATGTATGTATGTATGTATGTGTGTGTGTGTGTGTGTGTGTGTATACATATATATATATATATATTTATATATATATATATGTCTATATATGTGTGTGTGTATATATATTATTCACTTAGCTGCAATCATGGATGGTGTTGAAGAGTTGATGAAAAAATTAATTTGTACATTATGAGGTTCAAAATGAGTACAAGCCCCTTGGATCACTTGGCTGATGCAAAAAGCTATTGGTCCAATTTCTTGCTTTCTTCTTCAATGTTAAGGACCTCTTTCCCTCCTTTTAACTCTCACCCCTTTGGAGGGAGTTTAATTGTATTTTATTAGTGGATAGTAACACCGTTACACCTATCAAGCAGTTTTAAATTTGTACTTTTAGTTGTAAATTAATAATTTTGATCTCTTTTTCACAGGTCAGGCCACAAACTGTTGGTCAAGCAAGTAGAGTTGGTGGAGTTAGCCCTGCTGACATTACCGCACTCCTCATCATCCTTGAATTAAACAGGAGGAAAGCCCAGGACAAGAGACAACATCAACTTCAGGCCTCTGTTATGGCAGATGAAAGCCCAAAGATGACAGAAACTCCTTTATAAGGCACAATCGGCTCTCCAGATTTCCAGGCATTTCATTCTTTGTGCATTTTTTGCAGGAGTTTCTTATCACTGACTGAAGATCTTCAAATTTGAATGACATCAAGGCAAGCTATGAAATTTGTGAATATATAGGAATATCAGATAACTGAAATGAGAATTGTGGCCAGGCCTCCAAAAAGAAGAAAGACGAGTCTTGTAGCGGTTGAGATTTTAACTTCGATCTGGGAAGGTGGAAGCGGTTGTAAATAAGTACCAAGTATAATGGAGATGACCTTTTTGCTCTTGGTTCGCGTACAATCCTCCAGCCACGCTTGCATATACTGTTGGCATAGCTTCAAAATGATTACTCGGTACTATCTATTATCGTGTAAATACTAATGCTGCTCCTACACACATATTTCATGGATTTTTGTAAAGGTTCCATTTTAATTGTTTTGACATGCTCAAAATTTCTTCTATTCACTTCTTGCTATTATCCTCTCTCTCTGATTTACTGTTATGTGAACTGCACAGCACGCTGTCGATGAGAACCACTCAAGAGAATAATTTTGGAGGTGAGCAGTGACTAAACTAGACATTGCTTGAACCATCTTTTTATTTTTTCGCTTCTTTTATCCTAAGAGGATTACCTGTTTTGCTGTTACTGCATTTCTTTTATCTTCATATTTTTCTTTTTTAATTCCATTGGATCAGGCGTCTTCCTTGAGATAACATTCAATCTCAAATTTTACATAAAACATTTTGAAGATGTTTGCTAACTTGAAGTTAAACAATAAAGATGAAATGATTTCTTGCTTTTGACATCTGAAGAGGTGTGGGGTGACATTACTCAAAAGAGAGGAAATTATTTAAAAAAAAAAAAAAGTCCGTGATCAAGCCAAAAATGTATGATAATATTATGGAGGTCCCGTTTTGCCTAAAAATTGGGGAAACCGCACTTTGTCATGATAACATCATTAAACGACGAGAAGATTTTGTAAAATATGATATGTTCTCGGAATATCAATAAAACCGAAAATATATTTGCCAAAAAATTTTAAGGAGCTGTACATGACAATTAAACCAACAAATTTTACAGTTAATATGATGTTACCATGAAAATGGATATGTTACCATGATCTGCATTACCAACATTTGACTTGTATGCTTTATTTTCATACTCGACTTAAATGCATTAATCATCATTAAACTTTATTTTCCTTTTATCCATGGTTTTTATTTTCTACTTCTTGAGCCATCTAGACAAAATTTCATTTTGGGTTTTTCTTGGGGGAGGGAATGAATGGGACATCGGAATGGGAGGGAAGGAGAAAATGGGGAGAGAGGTGCTCAAACTCCTTCTATTGGGTTTGGTAGGTCTATTTTCATTTATGTCTCAAACCAATAAAAGTTCATAATAAATTAGTTTACATACCTAGTTAGAATTTGCATAAAGAAAAGATAACTATGAATAGGAGCGGCAAGTTACATTAGCCTTGTAAAGAATCATTTCAGCTACAAGTTTCATTTCTTCAAACAACAAAGGGTTGGCCGCCTTTTGTTAGTGAAGTGACGAAGAGAGAGAAAAGAGAGTTGAGGAGCAAAGGAATCAAAGAGAGAAGTTGGTCTCGACATTTGTTGGTCTCGATTGGATGGTGAAATGGAGCCCGACATTGAGATGAAATTTTAGCCTTTTAATTCTCTCACCAAACTCTCCCCACCTAAGGGTTCCGATTTCAAATTTTTTCTTGAATTGGTAACACGTGAGGTTGTAAACAAGTCGAGTTGAGTCAAACTTAACCTCTAAACAAGTCGAACTCAACTCAATTTTAACTAAGTTCAAACTCAAATTTGAATTCAACAAAACTTTCATTCTAAAACTCGACCTTGAGTTCGAACTCGAAATTAAGTCCAGTCAAGTTCAAGTTTGAGTCTACTCAAACTTAAATAACATAACAAATAATTTTTATATTTTTCAAAATGGGATAAAATTGACATTTCACACTAATAAACATTAAAAATATAGGGGACATACATGTAATTTCACTATTAAATTATAAAATATTAAAAAGATATAAATTTGAGCTGGCGAGCTGAGTATCTGTGTACTTGGATTGACTCAGCTAGTTTGTCAAATCAGCTTAAACTCGACTCAGTCTTAAGATTGACCGAGTGTGAATCAAATTTTGTCTGAACCACTCGCAAGCTAGTTTGACTCGATTACATACTTTGTAGCACCGTTCCAAACCTGCTTCTTAGGAATCATTTGAATGCTTCAGATAGACCTGTGTATCCTATTATTGGGCTTGTTTAGCAAACATGTTTTTTGGCTTGTTTGTATAATATTTGTTTTTTTCCTACTTTAACCACAGGAACTCTTTAAAAACATCCTAAAATTTTTAATATACACATACCTCAAAAATAGAAAAAAAAATGCACATAAAAGAAAACTTTTTTCCTTCTTTCTTTTCCTTCTTCTTCTTTACCCCCACAACCACTACTGCCACCAGTCGCCATCGAGAGTCATCACCTCCGGTGCCGATACCAATGGCTGGCAAAGTGAACATTTTTTTTCTTTTTTTCCTCTCTCTCTTTTCTCCTCCATCTTTTCATTTTTTTTTCCCTCGTCTTTTCCTCCCCCTTCCCCCTCTCCAATCTCCTCCCCTTCTCCTCCCTTCCCCTCTCCCTCACCCCGCCACCCTCTCCCTCTCCCTCAACCAGGTCTGGTGAGGAAGAGGGAGAGGGTGGCAGGGTGAGGGAGAGGGGAAGGGAGCAGGAAGGAAGTAATAGAAACAAGGGGTTGTATGAACAATGAAATCTTTAAACTAAGAATAAAGGGCAGAAAATTCAAAGGAAACGAGACTATTAAAATGGGAAAAAATCAAGATAAATTCAAGGCGTGTAATCACTTTCCGTGAAGTTTGATTACCCGACTATCTTGCTAATCTAATATCGGGCAAAAACTCTAGAATACAATGAATTCAAAGAGACAATCAAGTAGCAAGTTATTGGTATTGTCTTTAACAAGAATAATAAATGTACAAAGTTAGTTGTCTCTTGTTAAAATATGTAGTTTTGTACACCCTTAATGTCCAGAAACTGTTCACATCCATAAGCATGTAACCTTTCAGGAAAAATCTGAAATTCTACTCCAAGAGGTGCAATAGCAAAGGCACAACTTCCTATTTTGCAAACTATATCAACAATCCCCCACTTAGTTTGCAAAATGGAATGTCAAACTAACACCGTAAAATTCATGCTTAAAGGAAAGTAACTTTCGTCTTAAACCTTCCTGTTAGTGTCAATACCTCACATATTTAAGTGAAGTCTTTGGTGGCTAGATTTACAAAAATAGGAAACATAACATACATAAACCTAGAAGCATTCATATATTCACAACCATTTGTAGCACTATTACTGGTCATGTGCTCATCCTAATTCATGATCATATACAAGAGCTCATCCCAAACTCTTGTTAGAAATGACACCACTTCTATGACCATATAGTAAACTATATTTCTAGTTCTAACAAATAAAACACAAGAAATATGTTTATTAAAAGTTACTTCTCATCCTACTTACTTTAGAGTAACAATTTGCACTACTACTTGGAATGGTCTACACATAAATTGTAGCGATCACTATCACTTAAAGCAACTTGTTTTTACCCTATAAACCTTTCAATCTAGGAGTAGTACTTGAAGAAGGTTGGGTTACAATCGCTAATTGATCTTAGTTTAGGAGTTTTAATCTCATTCCGGATGTTGTCATATTCATCAATTCTCTTACCAAAGTTTGGTCAGTGGATCTCCCAAGTTTTTGTGTGTTCTTACAAACACAATACTGACAACATCCTTTGCAAGCATTTCTTTTATAAATGCATGCTTCAAGCTTATATGTCTAGACTTGCCATTGTAAGCTTTATTCAATGCTCTAGACATAGTAGCTTCTTTATCACAATAGATAGTTATCAGAGGCATTGGTTTAGGCCAAAGATCAATATCAAGCAATAGATCCCTTGACCACTCAGCCTCTTTACAAGCTGAAAATAGTGCAATAAATACAGCTTCCATGGTTGAATGAGTTATCACCGTTTGTTTCTTTGAAACCCATGAGATAGTTCCATCACCAATCATAAAAATCCAACCACTGGTAGGTTTTTGATCACTAAAGCTAGTAATCCAACTAGCATTTGAAAATCCCTCAAGAACACTAGGAAAACTATTATAAAAGAGTCCAAATACTCTACTAATGGCTTTCCAATGATCTTTACCTAGATTTTTAGTGTATCTAGCAAGTCTACAAACCAAGTATGAAATATCCGGTCTAGTGTAGCTCATTACATACATAAGACTACCAATAAACCTAGCATATTCTAGTTGAACTATTGGTTTGCCGATATTTTCATACAACTTAAAGTTAGGATCAAAGGGAGTGCCAACTTCCTTCACATTCAAATATTGATATTTCTTAAATATTTTCTCAACATAATGTGATTGTGACAAGGCAAAACCCCCACTATATCGCTTAATTTTGATCCCTAAGATAGTATCTACTTCACCAAGATCTTTCATTTTGAACTTAGAAGACAAATACTTTGTAGTTTCTACTACACCTTTACTAGTAGTATTAACAATAAGGATGTCATCCACATAAAGACAAATAATCACACTATGCTCACTATTGGACTTAGAATAAATATATTTCTCAGTATTATTGCACCTAAATCCACTAGAGAGTAAAACAAATTTGAATTTTTCATGCCATTGTTTTGGAGTTTGTTTTAAACCATACAAAGATTTAACTAGTTTACACACTTTGTGTTCATTACCCGGTAGTACAAAACCTTCTGGTTGTTCCATATACACTTCTTCTTCTAAGTCACCATTCAAGAAATCCGTCTTAACATCCATTTGATGTGTATGAAGGTTTAACACAAAAGCCAAAGCTAGAAGCATTCTAACAGAGGTTATTCTAACTATTGGTGGATAAGTGTCAAAATAGTCGATTCCTTCCTTTTGTCTATAGCCTTTAACTACTAACCTAACTTTATAAGTAAGAATAGTTCCATCAGTGGCATATTTCCTGCGAAATACCCATTTACAACCTATAAACCTTGAGGAAAATTTACAAGAACACACGTATTGTTAGACAATATTAAGTCCATTTCATCATTCACTAACTCTTTCCAAAATGCAACATCTCTAGATTTCATAACTTCATCATGTGTCTTGGGATCATCCTCTACACTAAACAAAATTGGAGTTTTGTTTAGTAGAGAATCTCTAATCCCTTCTACAAGAAAAGCAATAGTTTGTGGAGGCACAAAGTTGGGAGGCAATTGTTTTTCTTTCCTTTGTGTTTGACTCCTCCTAGGTTCACTTGAAGTGACAATCTCTTTTTTTTTTTTTTACCACTAGAAGAAGCTATACTTGAAGGAGATGGATCTACATTAGCTATTGAATTTTTAATAAATTTATTCTCAAAGAACTCAACATCCCTTGGTTGAATTATTACACTTGAACCAAGATCAAGTAATCCATAGGCCTTTGAATTTTATGCATAACATATAACACACTCTTGAGTGCTCTAGGTCCCAACTTGGTTCTTTTATTATCAAGAACTCTATAGTAGGCTATACAACCCCAAACTCTCAAATAATGACAAGCTTGGTTTTCTATTTTTCCATATTTTATAAAGGAACATTCTAGTTTTTAAGGAACCCTATTATGAACATGACATGCAGCAAACAATGCTTCAGCCCACAAGTTGTTTGGCACCACTGAACTCATAAGTATGGCATTAACCATATTTTCAAGTGTCCTATTTTTCTTCTAACCAAACCATTTTGCTGTGGGGGGTATGGTGCACTAGTTTGGTGTACAATTCCATTTTCTTTACAAAATTTTGAGAATTCACTAAAAAAGTATTCACCCCCAATATCACTTCTCAAAATTTTAATTTTCTTTTTCAATTGATTTTCTACAAGAGATTTGTACGTTTTAAACATACCAAACACTTCTTCTTTATGTTTCATAAGATGCACATATACAAACATAGAACAATTATCAATGAATGTAACAAAGTATCTACTTCCTCCTCTAGTTAGAAAACCATTGTATTCACACACATCCGAATGCACAAGATCAAGGATTTGTGTTTGTCTTTTAACTTTAGGAAAAGGTAACCTTGTAATTTTGGCTTGAACACAAGTTTCATACCTCTTATTTTCAAGATCATATATGAGATTAGACCATCTTTAGATATAAATTTCAGCACTCTATGATTCACATGTCCTAACCTACCATGTCACAAAAAATAAGAACAAGAAGAAGGAGTAGAAGTCAATGAGTAAATAGAAATATCATTCACTTTATTAATACTCAACTTGAACATTTTATTACAAGAATAACCATTTCCAATGAATACACTATTCTTAGATAAAATTACATTATTTGACTCTAGTACAGCCTTCAATCCTTTCTTGTTAAGAATGTCCACAGAAACAAGATTTTTAACATCAGGAACATGAAGCACCTTGGTAAGAATCAACTTCTTGCCAAATGTGAATTGAAGATGCACATCCTCTCTACCATGAACCTTGGACTCTCACTCCATTTGCCATAACCACTTCACGACTTTCAAGAATTTCATATCTCTTAAATTGATTCTTATCATTGCAAACATGAATTGTAGCACCAGCTTCATACCATCAATCTTTTGAAGATGTTGGTGCTGCCATATGAAATTTAGTCACCGTACCAAGAGTTACCATTGCTACAATTTCTACACACTCATCAACAAGATTAGCACTAGGATCATCATTTTTCTTTTGTTTCTTGTTGAATTTGCACTCAACCTTATAGTGGCCTTTCTTACCACAATTGTAGCAATTCATATTCTTCTTTTTATTGTCTTTTGAATTAGTATTCTCCAACCTTTTTCTCTTATTACCAAATTCTTCCTCTCTTCAACCATATTAGCCTTAGGATCATGATCAATTTCCAGTTTTTAAAGGATTCTAGCCCCTTCTTCAATCCTAAGATGTTTCAAAACACTAGGGCTCCTTTTGGATTAGTTGTTTTCTGGGGTTATTTTTCAAAAACACTACTATAGCATTTGGGATATGAAAAACAATTACTGTAGCAGTATTTGAGGTGTTTTTGAGAGTGTTTTTGGAAAAATTTTTGGGGGTATTTTTAAAATTAAAAATGTATTTGGGATTTTTTGGGGCATTTTTAAAATTAAAATTTATTTGAGGTAATTATGGGGTATTCATAAAATTAAAATTTATTTGGGGTAAATTTTGGAGAATTTTTAAAATTAAAAATTCATTTGGGGTAATTTTTTGAGGCATTTTAAAATTAAAATTTATTTGGTGGGTGCTGCGGGTAGGTTAATTTTAAAAAAAATACCCCAAATAAATTATTCCAAAAATATCTTAAATAAATTTTTAATTTTGACAATACCCCAAATAAATTTTTAGTTTTCAAAATGCCCAAAAAATACCCCAAATAAATTTTAAATTTTCAAAATATCCTAAAAAATTACTCCAAATAAATTTTTATTTTCAAAAATGCCCCAAAAATACCCCAATAAATTTTAAATTTTAAAAATATCCCACAAATTATCTCAAATAAATTTCAAATTTTAAAAATACCCCAAAAATTTTATTTTTAAAAATACCCCAAATAAATTTTCAATTTTAGAAATGCCCCAAAAATATCTCAAAAAAAATTTTAATTTTTAAAAATGCCCCAAAAAAATTACCCCAAATAAATTTTTAATTTAAAAATTCCCCCAAAAATTACCCCAAATAAATTTTAATTTTAAAAATGCCCCAAATAAATTTTTAATTTTAAAAATTCCACAAAACATATTCTCAAATAAATTTTTAATTTTAAAAATACCCCAAAGAATATTCCAAATAAATTTTTTATTTTAAAAATGCCCCAAAGAATATTCCAAATAAATTTTTATTTTAAAAATTCCCCAAAAAATATCTAAATAAATTTTAATTTTAAAAATACCCCAAAAAATATCCAAATAAATTTTTAATTTGTATGGGAGGGGGAGGGGGACTGCTAGGAAGGGTGGGAAGGGAGGGAGGGGGAGAAAGAGAGGGGGAGGGAGAGAAAGAGGGAAGGTGGAAGGGGGAAGGGAGAGAGGGGGGAGGTGGTGGTGGTGGGTGTGGAATGGAAGAAGAAGGGATAATTTTTTTATTTTTATATGTATAAGTTGTTTTTGAAATATTTGTTTGGATTGGTATTTTTGAAATTATTTTGTGTTGGTGTATTACTGTAGTATTTGGGATATGAAATACAGTTTTTCAAAAATAACTCCAAAAACAGCAAATCCAAACGAACCCTAGATAAAGTCAAAGTTTCAGAAATGTGGAGTAACTTCTTTTGATAATCATTCCATAATGGTGGCAATTTAGCAATTATTGCACCAATATGGAAAGATTCAAACTCAAAATATTTCTTAATAAAAAACTTATCTGTGCCTTGCTTTTGAGTTGTGTATTCTTGCTCAATTGCAATCCAGATTTCTCTTGGACTTTCACTCCTTGGAACATGTCATAGTAGCTATCTGAGAGGGTGTTCAAAATATGGCCATGGCAAATGATTTTGTCCTTTTAACACTTTTGCCTTTGCTTTGTCACTTCCTCAGACTCATCCTCCTGTGGAGTAGGGATTTTCAGAAGATTTGGGTTGAGTATGTATGCTACCTTCAAGCAGTGAGGAAGAATATAAGTTTGTCCTTCCAACGGTTGAAGTTGGTTCTGGTTCCGTCAAGTTTTTCCAACTCGACAAAGTTGTGATTCATTACTTTGATCACACACTCTTGTGTAGACTCCATTGGTACAATCAAACTTCAAGATTGATAGAAACAAAAGGTTGTATGAACAATGAAATCTTTAAATTGAGAATAAAGTGTAGAAAATTTAAAAGAAACAAGACTTATTAAAATGGGAACAAATCAAGATGAATTCAAGGTGTGTAATCACTTTCCTTGGAATTTGATTGCCCCCACTATCTTGCTAATCTGGTATCAGGCAAAAACTCTAAGATACAATGAATTCAAAGAGACAACCAAGTAACAAGTTCTTGGTATTGTCTCTAACAAGAATAATAAATGCACAAAGTTAGTTTTCTAGTGTTAAAATTTGTAGTTTTGTACACCCTTAATGTTCAGAAACTGTTCACATCCATAAGCATGTAACCTTTTAGGAAAAACCCTAGAGTTCTACTGCAAGAGGTGCAACATCAAAGGCACAACTACCTATTTTGCAAACTATATCAACAGGAAGGAAAAGGAGCACGACCAAATTGATGAGAGAGAGGAAAAGGGTGGAGGTTAGGGAGAGGAAGGGAGATGGCAAGGAGAGAAGAGGAAGGGAGGAGAGGGGGAGAGGGAAGATGGGAGTGAGGAGGAGAGAAAGAGGGAGGGCGAGGGAGGGGGAAAAAAAGAGGAGAGATGATTGGCTATGGTGGCAATCAGATGGGAGTGGTGAGAGAGGAAGGAGGTTGGTGTGGAGAAGAAATAAGTGGAGTAAAAAAAGAAAGAAAAAGAAAAGGAAAAAACTAATAATTTTTTTTTATTTTCCTCAAACCCTACAATCACATGCACAAAAGTTTTCCTACAACTTCTACAATAAGTCACAGTAAAGTTTTATACAAACACTCAAAAACTCACATTGTCAAACAGTGCCATTATTATATTGGAAACTTTTGACTGAACTAGGTCTTGCGATTCTTCTCAATTTTGATTTTTCACGTTAAAAATCTTAGTATCCTATGCCTTCTAACTTTATGCATTTTAGTATTACCATTGATATCATTATTTGGTGATTTATTTTGTTCCTATTTTAATTAATACTTGAAAAATAGCAATTTGTCTTAGGTTAACTCTAATAGTATGTGCCTTTATTAGTACATCTTTCCTGACAAAGTGGTATAGAATAGTCAGGTTAGGTTGCTTGTTTATAGTAATTGAAATGGATGATTTGAACAGTGCTTGTGTGATTAAATTGAATGTAACTAATTATTCAATTTGGAAGTTTAAAATGGAAGACTACTTATATTGCAAAAATTTGTTTTAACCTGTTCTAGGAGATCAAGCTAAACTACATGATATGATGAGGAACATGCTTTGTTATTATTTAGTTCATTGCCAGATAATTGGAAAAATAATGGTGGCTTTTGACAATAATTTATTTCCAAATTATGTGTTGACCATGGCCATAGCAAAAAAAGTTGTGCTGAATAAAAGGTTTTGGAGAAAGGAACAAGGAATTTTCAATGAATCTCAAGCCCTGGTAATTCAAAATTAAGAAAGAAGAAATGAAGAGAAGTAAGAGCAAAGGATCCTTAACAAAAATGACAAATCCAAAGATAGGTCTAAGTCATAGATAAATGATGAATGCCACCATTCCAAAAAAAGAAAGAAAGAAAGAAAAAAAGAAGCATTATGGAAAGCAATACAGAATCTCAAATGAGAACTTGCTGGGGAAAAGGAAAAAGGCAAGGCAAAAGAAAAAGATGGAGAATAGACTATAGCAGTTTTAATAACCCATAATGATATGTTTGTGTCCTATGAGATGGTCATGTCAATATTAATTGAATGAAAGTGACTAGATAGTTGATTTGAGTGCATCCTGTCATATCAAACCCTCCTTGCCCCACCAATTCTTCTCAACCAAAGAAAACTTTAACTATATCAGAATAGAACATGGGGTCTCATGCAAAGTTGTCAGCATGGAAGATATAATAATTGAACACAGATTTTGAATGCCAGTAGTTTTGAGAAATGCTAAACATGTTCCTGATATTCGTTTTAATATTATTTCCATAGGAAAGCTCAATGATAAGGGCTATCATAGCTCTCAAGATGGATGTGAATGGATACTTAGTAAAGGAAATCTCATTATTGTTAGAGGAAAGAAGCAAAGTATCCTTTACTTGATACAAGCCAAGTTGAGAAAGGGAGAAATGAATGCGGCTCATGATCCTTCCACTGACCTTTAGCATAGGTGACTTGGATACAAGAGTGAAAAAGGGATTTAAACACTTGTTTGAAAGTATTTCCTATTGAGATAAGAGGTAATGTATTTAAATATTGTGTTGACTGCATTTATGGGAAAACAACATTGAGTCGCATTACAAAATTTTTCTCCATTTAGAAAGTTGAATCTATTAGATTTGGTGCATGCTGATATTTACTATATAAAGATAGGTCCCTTGGTGGTGTGTTTACTTTGCAAATTTTATTGATGATTTTGTTAGAAAAGTTTAGTGTTTTGCTTTGAAATCCAAATAATAGATATTCGAAGTGTTCAAAACTTTCATAGCAAAATTGAGAGGGAGGCTGGCAAATAGTTGAAGTGTGTTTCTGTTGGCAATGGTGGTGAGTACAAGGGACCATTGGAAAGCTACTACAAGTCTTGTGGCATTAAACTAGAAAAGATGGTACTAAAGACTCCTTAAGAAAATATGGTGGTAAAGAGAATGAATAGATCCATTATTGAGCGGATTAGATGTATGCTCTCCAATGCCAAATTGCCAAAATCCTTCTTCAATGAGGCAATGAGGACTGTAGTTGACTTGATTAGACTTTCTTTTTCAATTCCTTTGAATGGTAATATCCTAGAGAGAGTATGGACAGAAAAAGATGTGTGCTTTTTGGTTGTTGAGTATTTGATTGTATTCCCAAAGATGAGAGGTCAAAACTTGACGTTAAATCTAAATAGTGCATTTTCTTGGGTTTGGTCATGAAGAGATTGGCTATATATTGTATAATCCTATTGAAAAGAAGTTGATTAGAAGTAGAGATGTTAACTTCCTTGAAAATCAAACCATTAAAGGCATCGATAATTTTAATAAGTCAAGATCTTTAGATGACATTCTTGTCCGTTCGGATCCGGATCCACATTCAGTACCAGATGATTTTAATCACAGGCAGCAGAGACAAGTAAAAAAAGGATATTGATGATGTTGCTCCTACTAGTGATGAACCTAAACAAGAGGCACCACCAACTCCACCACCACTACAAGCTGAGCCTAGGAGATGTACCAGAGAAAGGAGAAATTCTAGCAAGTATAATCCTAATAAATATGTGTTGGTGACAAATGGAGGGAAGCTAGTGCCCTACAATGAGGCTCTAGAGCATGACTGGAGATAAGACTAGTAGCAAATCTTGTAAGTAGAGGTGGTATTCCTACATGAAAATTATATCTATGACTTGCTGAAACTGTTTGAAGGTACAATACCATTGAAGAACAAATGAGTCTACAGGTTGAAGACTCAAGGGCATAGTTTACAACCAAAATATTAAGTAAAATTGGTTGTGAAAGGATTCAGTTAAAAGAAAGATGTAGACTTTAACAAAATTTTCTCTCTTATGGTAAAGATGTCGGTAATCCAGATTCTTAATATTCCAACTAGCTTGAATCTCGAGATTAAGCAACTTAATATGAAGGCAACTTTCCTACATGGTGATTTGGAAGAAAAAATCCATATGGATCAAACAGAGGGATTTAAAGAAAATTGCGAAGAGGACCTTGTATGCCATCTCAGAAAGAGCCTGTATGAGTTGAAACAGGTGTCAAGGCAGTGGTACAAGAAATTTGTCTCCTTCATGATAGATCAAGAATACTACAAGACTACATTGGATCATTTTGTCTATGTGAAGAACTTTCCAAATGGTGATTTTATTATTCTTTCTGTATATTGATTGCATATTGATTGTTGGCCATGATGCTACCAAGATTGACGGGTTAAAAAAGGAATTAAGCAAATCTTTACAATCAAGGCTTTGGGTCCAGCTCAACAGATTGTTGGGTTGAAAATCTCTCAGAATAGGCAAAATAGTAAGCTTTCGTTGTCTCAGGAAAAGTATATTGACAAAATATTTGAGAAGTATAGCATGAGCGAAACTAAGGAAGTCTTTGCTCCACTTATGGGTCACTTCAAGCTAAGTATTAAGCAGCATCCTACAAGTGAAAAAGACAAACATGACAAAAGAAAATTCATTATGCTTTGGTAATTAGTAGTTTGATATATGCTATGGTTTGCACTAGGCCAGATATAACTCATAGTGTTGGAATAGCTAGTCGGTATTCTCCAATCTAGATAAAACATATTGAAATGATGTCAAGTGGATTCTTAGGTATCTTAAGGTTACTTCCAAGTTGTAATTGTATTTTGGCAATGGCAAGATAATATTAGATAAATACACCAAGTTGTACTTGTATTTTGGCAATGGCAAGATAATATTAGATAAATACACCAATGTAAATATGGCTGGTGATCTTGACAATAAGAGATCCACATTTAAGTACTTGATGAATTCTGTAGGAGGAGCAATATCATGGCAAAACAAATTGTACAAGTGTATTCCCTTATCCAATACAGGGGTAGATATACCAGTGACATTGAAACATGCAATAAAACTCTTTCGTTGTAGAAATTCTTTCAGGAGTTGGCCATGAAGCAAGAGAAGTGTAGTATTCAATTTGACAATTAGATTGCCATTCATTTGTGTAAGAATTCTATATTTCACTCTCAATCCAAGTATATTGATGTGAGATATTATTGGATTTGAGATGTGTTGGATCAAGTTACTAACACTTGAGAAAGTTCATACTAATAATCATAGTGATGATATGTTGATAAATGTATTGCCGAGAGAGAAACTCTTGTGTTGCAGACAGGAAGTAGGTTTGGTTGTGCCTCAAAATAAGCTAGAGGGGAGATTGTTGGGTTTGATAGGTCCATCTTCATTTATGGTCCAAACCAAACAAACACCCATAACTAATTATTTTATGTAGTCAAAGTTTGACTAGAGAAAAGATAAGTCTTATGACTTAAATGAATAGGGGCTGCAAGTTGCATTAGCCTTATAAAAAATTGTTCCATTCCTAGATTTCATTTCTTGAAACAACAAAGAATCAGCCACCATTTTTGGTAAAGTGACGAAGAGAAAAAAAAAGAGAGTTGTAGAGAAAAAGGGCTAGAGAGAAAAGTTGTTCATGACATTTGTTGGTCTCGATTGGATAGCGAAATGAAACGTGATTGAGATCAAATTTTAGTTACATGATCTTCTTATCAAGCTATTACCATTTTCCCATCTTCTATTTCTGATTTTTGATTTCGTCTTCAATTGATAACACTTTTCCAAACTCACTTCTTGGAAAGTTATAATTTTTAGCAAATATATTATAGTAAACCCACTTAACTAATGTGGCTGATATTGTTGTCATCTAGATACTCCAAATAGATCTGTATATCCCATTATTATTATAGTGGAGATTTTTAAGTGGATTAGCCCCATGATTTTTTCTAATTTAGGCTCTTCAAGTTAAAAATATTAATGTTCTGTGCCTTATAATCCTTTGCATTATACTATTATTGTTAATATCATTGATTGGTAATTTGGTTTTTTCTTATTTTAATTGGTGTCTAGAAAAAGAGTAAATTGTCCTAAATTAATTTGATATTATGTGCCTGCATCGATACTTCTTTTTCAACACTTTTTATCAGGCAAGCAAAGTCTCAATAATATACTTGTGCTACCGAGTTAACCCCAATTTGCTTTGATATGCCTTATCACCCATTTGTCATCTAATAAGCAATAACAATGGCAATGATTACCAAAAATTATTCAATGAGAATGGTGAGATATTTACCTTGTTAAAATAATTAAATCAAACTATTTAGAATTTTAATAGTTTTAGAAGTAGATTTATTATTTGGTAACTTATTTAGAATAGGAAGTGATTTTAAGTTTTAGAAATAAATTTTGCTTAGAATTATACTATAGGAAATGGATAACTCAATTGCTTACTTAAGACCTTCTAAACCCAATTGAGATTATAATTAGGTTGTGACTATTCAATAATAGAGGATTTTAGTAGAATTATTACAAAAAATTAAAGCAATGAATTCCATCACTGGTATTTAGTTTTCATTATAAAATACTAGGTTCACTAGAAAGTTGCTGTCTAGAATGGTTTCAATACATTGAATGATTCAATTTGGAAGTTTGAAAGAAATTTCTCCTAGTTGTGTCCCTTGATCACCAACAAATTGCAAACTAATAATTTTCCTCTCCCAAAGTGAGAGTATCCTATATAAATTGCCTAGAAGTTCTTTGTCCCATCTAATCCTCAAACTACATCTTAGTTTCTTACAATCGTAGTTGTTAAATCGCATATCTTGCTATTATTTTACAATTTTACAATTCAACTCTATAAATTCAATCTCCATCCTAATAGGATCACTAAAGTTTGTAAAATGATAGTTAGATCAAATCAAATCTTTAGATTCTTAGCAAAAAAGTAAAACAAATTATGGACTAGCTTGAACTTTTATACTATTAGCATATGATTTTTTTTTTCTAGAATTGCATTTCCCAAATCTATTTGCATGTGTTCATGAACGATAAGTATGCAATGAATAAAATCTTTGCATATTCTACTTGTAGTAGAATCTTATCTTAGGAATCAAACATGCATACATAACCAAAATTCAAAACTTTTGATTCCTTAGAGTTGATCCCTTTGATTAGATTCTATGTGATTAAGAGGTTGTTAATCGTGATTCCGAATTTTGACAATTACAAAACAATTGAAGAAATTGGTTTAACATTTTCCATTGAGATTATTGCAGCACAGGTCATCAATGTAAGGAATCTTGTTGAAAAATCCTATCAAGAAAAGTACATTGGTCTGTTGACTGTCGGACACTCGATACTTTGTATTGGATGTCCGATAAAACTCGAAGCATCTCTATCGGACGCTCAACTTGATGTACCGGACATTCGATAGACAGGGGATCTATCGGACACTTCTTTCGGACGTACAACAATTCCACCGGACGTCCGATAATATCCAAGAAGTTTTTTAAGCTCTCTGGTCGCTGTCGGATGCAAAAAATATGCATCAGCCGTTCGATCATTCTCAAGAAGATTTTCTGAGCTCACTGGTTGCTGTCGGACGCAAGAATATTCATCGGCCGTCCAATAAAGAACGAAATAGTCTGTCGGACGCTAGTATCGGACGCACAACATGGTGTCGGACGTCCGATAGATCCAACAGCTAGTTGACTCTTTAACTTCTTCTATCCGTTGACCTAAATACCAAGGCACTTTTTGGTCTCTTATAAATACATGCCTTGTTTGAAATTCAAAGGAACAGTTATAAACTTAGATTACAAGTTCTTAAGAGTGATTTTAGCAAGAAAATACTCGTTGAGTAAGAATTGTTAGTCTTGAAGTGTGAGTTCATTAGCAAACTTTTCAATTATGAGTAAGTTGATCAAAAGTGTAGCTTTGTGAGGGTTTTCTGTAAGAGTATAAAATTTCCTAACTTGACTAAGTGCAGCTTGGGGCAAGGAGGAAGTGATCCTTCCATTGTACACAAAGTGATCGAATTCATCAAGTTGAAGTTGCTCATATTGAGTATTTTCTCTTCAAGCTCAAGTGGAGTTTTGAAGAAGTTTGATTTGTTTTCTATCATTCTATTTTTCAGCTTACTTTCTGAATTCATTGATTGAAATATCACCTATACTTCTTGGTCTTGATTGCTAATTTGCTTGTCAAATTAATTGAGTGAAAAAATTACTTTTAATCAC
The DNA here is from genome assembly GCA_013103745.1 of Gardenia jasminoides. Lineage (NCBI taxonomy): Eukaryota > Viridiplantae > Streptophyta > Magnoliopsida > Gentianales > Rubiaceae > Gardenia > Gardenia jasminoides. The sequence goes on from CM023096.1 coordinate 29,935,644, forward strand.
GAAAAAGGGGCACTATTTGATTAGTTCTTAATCAACCTAATTCATCCCCCCTCTTAGGTTGTCTTTGCGCCTTATAGAGGTCACTTAAGAAGATTACCTTCAACCATTGAAGATCTCCTTGATTGATGAAGTCATAGAAGCGATCTACAAAAAATTATTTAAGTGTCCAACTTCTAACGGTCATCTACACAAGTTCCCCTACAAGAAATCTCATAGGTAGATTTACCTTTGCTAAAATAGTACTAGTTATTGCCAGGACAATCCGATACAAGTTGACTAATAGAAACCCTAATTTTTCACCATTAAAAATGGACCTAAGAAAGGAGAAAAGGGGTAATGATTTTTCCTCTTATGTTTTGATACATTTTTTATATCTTTCTCTCTTGATTTTTCTCAAAAATCTCACATGACAATTTGTGTATTGATCCTACTTTCTAGCAAAAGTTTAATGAGTATTTATAGATAAATAAGCCACCCAAATCCTTATGAAACCCCAAACTAGTTTCTAATAGAATTTTGTCTCATTATTCTAATACAATTTTTGTATGGGATGGCTTAAACTTATTTGTATTATAAATCCCTCAAGTTTAATTTGTCTCATAAATTAAACCATAAATTTTGTAAACTTATCATTCAAGTCCTTACTTGAATATCTTTTAATCATGCATAGGAAACTCTTAATATGTGTGACTCGTTAGATTCTCTACTATGTTGGTAATAAGTACAAATTAGAGTTCTTAATAGTAAGATCTAGATAAATTAAACCACTTTAATTAATCATTAATTAAACGTAATCAACCAACTTCTACTTGTAGATCAAGATTAGTTTCTAGCAAAAAATCATGGCCATCGAATTATAGAGAAGAGTCATGTAGATGACTACATCTTTTCATGCATATATACTATATAATTATTCTTCACCATGCTTATCTCACATATGTATCTAAAGTATGGAGTATGTACCAATTATAATGATTAATGATTTCCTTGTCACCAAGATATAATTCTTAATGAGTAGGTACTTATGTACAACTCCAAGATCTCTAAAGATTTCTTGAGTTATATCTCAACAAGTAGCCATCATGAGATAACTGCTCACTATTAAACGTGGTGATTCCTTATAGATTACTCATTGGTGATTCCCTATATATTACTCACCATCTTTCCATATTTCATGATATACCCTATTTCTAATGATATGGTCGCCCAATTATGGAGTAACAATCAAGAGACTTAAAGTATAGCAATCCACATTCAAAATACCACGATAATCTTAAATAATAGAATCACCTATACACATAGCGCAATATATCATTGGCATTCAAATAGTTATCCATATGATATTATCTAAGCAGATCAATCTAGTGAACTTGGTCAACTTATCAAGCATCCACATAATTAGTTTTGATGTTACTACGTCATAGTAATTAAGAACTAGTATTTCCTTTAAAAGAAAGAAACATAGTATGTGCCAATCTATCCATGTAGTATTTCTTCTATTAATATTATAACTAGAGATCTTGAAGAATAACTCCTGTTAAATGTATTTTAATATCATTACATTTATGATTATATTTATCTCGATATATATTTATTCTAGGGATTTATCTATTTAGTTGAAATAATAGTACAATTAATAAGATAAAACTCCATCAACATACATAAATAGTTAAAGTAAAACGATAAAATCCTTGGTTTTAAGGCATACATACTTACATATTACAATTCCTTGATTCTACCTACAATTTGATATTGTGACTTCCAAAATGATCATCCAAGATAGAGGAGGAGAGACCGAATCTCCTAAAAGGACTCATTTCACTAATTTATTTTCTAGACCATATGAGACAAATACATGGCAGAGTGATGTGTAGGCGGGACTTGGATAATGTGACAAAGTGGTTCTAAATGTATGCATAATATCTATGGATATATTAGTCATTTTGATCTTTATCCTTGTTAAAATAATCAATCTGGAAAGGGGCCATTCCATTTTCACAAATTTGGCCAAACTTTCACCTCACTCTCAAGTATCAATTCTTCCACCACTTATACATCAAAATTTTCCAAAAGAATTCTAGAATTATCATAGTTACTAGTGTTCTCATTTGAAGTTGCTGAATAAGATGATGACATTGTCAGTAGATGTGTAGTGGGAGATTTCAGACTCATTTTCATTATAGGTCTAGTCTTTTATATAAATTAGGCCTTGGATAAGACTTTAGTGAGAAATTTCATACAATAACAAAATGATAAGGAAATTAAAGATTTCCTTGGCTAATTTCCTAGTTGGAACAATCCAATCATATGTAGACACATTCATGAGCATAGCTATTTTGAGAGCTATCCTTTAGGTCACAAAGTTAATATAGTGATTGCCCCACCGAAGATTGTGAATTCTTTATTATGACTTTGCTATTAAATCTACAAACCATTTTAAGGGCATCCTTTGGGTTGAAAAGTTAATCTGATCATTTCTCCACCAAGAATTGTGAATTCTTTGCTGTCTTTTGCTATGAGATCTAGTGTTAAGATAATTCTCTAGTTTGTAAAGAAAAAAGTTATGATTTATTGACCCAAACTAGTTTTGCTAAAATCTCACCATCTAATTTGAGGGAATTGAAGGGAAGGAAAGAAACTAAAGCAATTTTTTCCCTTGTTTGGATTGATTTTTGAGGAGAGAAGAAAAGATAGGGAGAGAAAGAGAGGTAAATGATCTAGTTATTTTGTTAAATTATGGTTTCCATCCAAAAGTGGGAAACAGAAGAAAAAGAAATCAAAACTAATAAAATGATTTAAATTTTTTAGAAAATCATTTTTCTCTCATCCTTTTTAGCTAACTAACTCTTAATCTTTTCCTTTCCTTTCTCTTTCTTCCTCAATCTAAACAACATTTCAACATTTCCTTTCTTTTCCTTCTATGTTCAATCCAAATAAAATGGATGAGAACTGCTTTTTCTCAACTCTCCTTTCTTTTCTTTTCCATCCATGTCCTTACCTTACCTTTTCCTTACTTTCCTTCAATCCAAATGGTGCCTGATAGAGAATCAAATTTGCATACTCCAACCTTTGTATGCTCTTGAGATCTCTACATTGGACTGCTCTCTTGTTAGCCAATTTGAGGTAATTTTTGATGGGCCTATCTCAGAGTAGAATGGAGTTTTTGAATTGGTGGTTTGGTATACAACAATAAGGGATAGATTCTAGCAAGGTTTGCAAAAACAATATCAACGAGTTTTAGAAATTGAAGTTATTGCTACCGAGAAGTTATTTTCTTATTAAGCTTTTGTTGATTCTAATTTTTTTCTATTGAAGGTGATTTCTTATTTAGTTATAAGTCTTGAATTAACAAGGAGGACAACTTATTCTCATTGATCCAGTAGTTGATGATATTAGATGCGCTATGTTAGATTCGATCATTGTAATGTAATTTGGGTTTCAAAAAAATTGAACAAAGTAGCTCATGCTCTTACTCATCATGCTAAAATAACAAGTACTTTAGTTGATTCCTTATGATCTTGAGATTTTGAAAAGCAATTAATGCTAGATGACTTATGATTTCCAGCAATCAATAATCTATATTGCCTTTTATTATCAAAAAATTTTAAGGGGAGTCCTCCTAACTAAGAGCATCTTTCCCTTGTACAATGCATCCACTATTTTTTTTTCAATTTGACTTTTTTCATCGATCATAAATTGATTCAATTATAAATAGATGCATTTACATACCTTATATTGTTAAAACACATAAAACATATCAATTTGGCCTTGAACTCGAGTGTGTTTGGATGGTAAATTATTTGAAATAATTATTATATCACCTTTTATAATATAATGTTTACAAGTTAAAAAGGTAATGGAAAAATAAAAAAGTGTGTTGGAAGATATGTTTATGATGCAAACAAATAAATTTTGAACAAATAATTGCTATCCAAACTCACTAGTTTTTTGATAATTTCTGTCTCTTGAAACCGTCAAAAGAACCTACATGAGATTAATTTTTTGATAGAAAAAATCATTTTCATTCAATCAATGAATTTCTCATTAGGAAACTGTGTAGGAGCAAATTTATTACTACAAGAGAAACTAAATAACTAAAGAGAGAACTCCTTCCCATGAAAAAAGACATTTGTCTGGCCTCTCTCCTGTTAGGAGAGTTAGAGGACATGAATTGAATTTCCCAACACGTTGAAATTAAAATTTTAACTCACAGGCATAATCCAACACATTTTACCCAATTCTAAATCACTTTAAGCGATTTCGTTTGGTTGTGTAGTGTCCAAATTCCCAATTTTACCTTTTCACCCCGTTAATAATTCGTCATACTTCAAATTAACCCCCTTCCTAAAAATCAAAATCTGTGCCTGGCCTGACTGCTGAATAGACTGTCAAGTCTATATATATAGACGATAGACAAACTCGACTGTTGAAGCTTCAAAATTCAAATGGCATAACCCCCAAGCCGGAAGACAAAGAAGCAAAAGCCCCCAAAATCCCCCATCCATCATCTCCTTGTTCTGCATTTTCATTATTCCTGATGAATATGCAAAAGAGAAACTGTACTTTGAGTACTGTCTAATCAACAGTTGTGTTTGAGTAAATTTCTCCGAGTAAAAATCCAAAAATGACTGATAATGGGGAATCGCATAACCGAACACAGCCCCTTCTCAGCCTTAATCAGCGCAACAATCGGATTCTTGGTGATATCTCTGCATCCCATTCGAAACCCGTTTCCCAAATCCCCGGTAAAAGGAAGAAATAGTTTTTTGCATTTTCCTGTACTTGTTTGGTTATTCTTGTGTTTAAGTTAATGGGTATTGCATAACTGGTTGAAACTTTATCGACTGATCGTTGGGATTGATTTTTGGAAAGGGGAAGAAAATTGTGAAAACCTGTCAGAGGTAAGGGTGAAGAAGAAGTTGCAAGGCAGACGACGTCTTTGTAAAGTGTATTTATCATCTGAAGCTGCTCAAAATGAAGACATTTTTGACTTCTCTGCAATCTCCGATTTTGATTCTCCTTCTCCTCCCCGTTCCTTTGCCGGTATTACTTATTATTTACTCTATTCATGCCTGATTTTTGGAATTTTTGTGTTGCTTCCTCTACTGAGTTTTTTAGCTTTTGGATGATTAGGAGAGCAATCAAAACAACAAAATCAGTCGAAGTTTACTGCTGAGGCAGCTGATTTTCCGAGTTTCTCTGGGATTGCGGACTTTGATACCCCATCTCCCCTTTCTGGTGCTTTTCCCATATGTTTTTTGTAATTATATTGTGTGTTTTTGGGTGAGAATGGGTAAAAAGTGTGTGTATACAGTAGATGGTTTTTGCATAGAATTTTGATTTTTTCGTGCTCTAATAAGTAGTGCATAGTGTGTTTTGATAGCATGTGCATGTCACCTGATTGTTGGAGGGTCAGATATAAGGGCCTGAAAAAGAAATGCATTTGGGAAAATTGTTGTCGGTGTTGTTTGAATGGGACTTTCGAGGTCATTTTAGATGGAAAAAATGATGGAATTAACTTTTTTCTCTTTTACTCGGTTTTCCATGTATCTTTGCTGTGTTGTGTATGAGAATGTGTAGAATCAAGTGTGTAGTGTACATGGTTTCATATTATGTTGTTTGTGTTGATATAAAAACAAAAACATAACATGACCTGATTAATCTAACATGAGATAGATGGACCTGAAAAAGGACAAAAAATTTTGGAAAAAATTTTTCTCACTGTTGTATAGATGGGAAATTGGGGTTCATTTTAAACAGAAAAAGATGGAATTGTCTTTTTGCAGATAAAGTAAAACTATCAAATATTGCTCTGGATGGTCATGATGTTTGTGACAAGGATGGCACTGCTGATGAAACAAAATCTAGTTCTTCATCTGGTGGTTCTGATCTTGCTCCTCATCCACCAGGTAGAATTCTCTTCCACTGTTTGGGTTGCATCTCTTGGTTTTGTATTATGTGCTTTTGCAATTGTTGATCTTGAAACTTGCAGTTATCGTTAACCTAATGAACTCAATTAATGCAGGAGATGAGGGGAAACTGGTGAAAATGAGGATTGAGGGTAGCCAGAGCCCTTGTAGATCATCAAGAAATGATGGTAATCATTGCAAGATGGATAATGACATCACCAAAATAGAGGAGTCAACAGGTTTGGGGATTTCAGGTTTTGATTCTTCACCTCGGGTAGAAACTGCTGTTGAGAATAGTTATGGATGTGGTGCGAATGAAATAAGGGATATTCTTAATGATTTAAGCTCAAGGCTTGAGATTTTATCCATTGAGAAGAAAAGGGAGACTAGAAGGATTGACTTGAAAGATGATTGTAAGCATGTATCTAAGAGTGAAGTGAACCATGCAAAAAGCAACGAAGAAGTTCCAGAATATGAAAGTGCAGCTTCTTCATTTTCAATCTCGTCTGGTTCATCAGTGGGTTCAGCTAAGGAATCTGACATTGGATATTCACATATTGATGATTTTAAAAAGAGTAATGATTTTGATGATGCATCTCAGATTTGTAATTCTTATGAGAAGTTCGAAAGTGGCATGAAGATTTGTCGGGCACCTAAAAATGACGTTAAGAAAGTTATAGTTAACTCTGTTTTGGCTAGACGATCATTTGAGTTCACTTTAAGAGAAGAAGAGGAAGACAAGGATGATGATTGTTTTATTGTGAGTGGGAAGGATTTTGATAAGAAAGGAGTGAAGCGACATAAGTCTAATCATCTTTGTGAATATTCTGATAATTTTGATGCATTGGAAGATGCTGCTGATGTTTTTGTTTCAAAGGAGGAGCATGCAATTACTTTGACTGGTCCAAAATTTACCTTTAGATTACCTGGAAAAATTGGCAAAATTTTGTATCCTCATCAGCGTGACGGATTGAAATGGCTCTGGTCTCTTCACTCTATGGGTGTTGGAGGTGTCTTGGGTGATGATATGGGTTTAGGCAAGACAATGCAGGTAAAGAACCTAGGTTTTACTTGTTTTCTATCTTTCAATAAGTATAATTTTGTAAGGTCCATAGTGGACTAATTTCCAGCTTCACAAAACTTCAGATTTGTGGTTTCCTAGTGGGACTCTTCCACTCAAATTTGATTAAGAGGGCACTGGTTGTTGCTCCTAAAACACTGTTGCCCCATTGGGTCAAAGAACTTTCAATTGTGGGCCTTGCTGGAAAGACAAGAGAGTGAGTATTCTCTTTGTGCTCATATATATATATATATATATACCTGTTTGCTTGTCAATCAATCTAGTATGATGAAAATTGATCTATCATATGTCGATTTCTGTAGATATTTCGGAACTTCAGTGATTAATAGGCAATATGAGCTTCAATATGTACTACAGGTATTGTCTCTGTCCGATCAATTTTTTTGAAAACAATTCAAGGTTTTGTGAGTAATTTGCAACTGATAATTCTTGGGTTTGTGTTATTGAATAGGTTTGAGGAGTCAATATCAATGTCCTTGATTTAGCATCTTATATTTTAATTTTAATTTTTATGTTTTGGGCTATCTGTACAGGATAAAGGTATTCTTCTGACAACTTATGACATCGTGCGGAATAATGCAAAGTCACTAAGTGGAGATTACTATTATAATGATGATGGAAATGAGGATGAAATGACATGGGACTATATAATTCTTGATGAGGTATGTTTAAGTTTTCATTTTTAAACTTTTTGTGGTTTGGTCCATTGATGTAATGATGCTAACGTTTACCAGTTCTCAAACATTTTTATTATCTTTCTATTAGTGCGTGCCAGTAGCCATGCTAATGTTTAGTGTTCTCAAGCATTTCTTATCTTTTTGGCAGTTGGCATGGTTAGAAGTGCATGTTCATACCTTTTTTCATTCTCACACTCTTGATTGCTTTTTCACTCTTTGCATTTTCTTTAAATTCAAAGTCTATAGGTTTTTCTGAAGGTGAAAATTTGTCCTATTTTTTGTGCAATGTTAGCAGATCTCTTTGCCATGTCTTTATTAGATGGTGTTGCCTTTTGAGAAATTCTTTGACATCCTTGACTCTTGCTTGATTTGGCTCTTTTGGATGTTTCCTCAGATATTTTTTGACCTAATTCCCTCTATTAGTACCCCTTCCTATTTGCCAAATTTGTTAAACTTTTTTGGCTGATGGTGAAACATATGTTTCATTTGCCAATGTCTTTTGCTGCAAATTAGCTGTGTTTCTGCATCTTTAACTTCACTGTTGACTTTATGGACGTTTTCATAAAATTTGGTGTTTGCATGTTTTTTCACACAGAGAGATTTGCTTGTTGAGGACTTCATGAATGAGTCAAAGTTCAAGACTCTTTTACTTGTTGAATTCTTGTCCTTATATTTAACAGAAGGTTTTTAAACGCCATGAACCTTTTAGGGTCATTTGATAAAAAATCCCAGTACACAAAGAGCAAAAAGTTTGCTTCAGATTCCTGCAGCACATCGTATTATTATTAGTGGCACGCCCCTTCAAAATAATCTCAAGGTACAAGCAATCTGCTAGCGTGGCTTTTGATTTTTCATCAATAGTTGAGGTATTACTCATCTAGCAAAGTTTGGATGAGCTAATAACTTCTTTTTGTTCCTTCTCAACTGAGACAGGAATTGTGGGCCTTATTCAACTTTTGTTGTCCTGAGATTCTAGGTGACTATAAATGGTATGTAGCATCTTAGAATTTAATTATATTGAATTAAACTTGTATCTCTTATACCATCTCCTATTGTTTCTGCTGCCTTATTTTTTAGGTTTAGAGAAAGGTATGAGAAATTAATTAACCGTGGGAATGAGAAAAATGCATCTGACAGGGAAAAGCGCATTGGTTCAACTGTTGCAAAGGTGATCAGTTATATTCTGAAACCAGAAATTTGTTTTTATGTCTTGCATTATTTGAAATGTTGCTAAAATTCAACCTTTGATAGGATCTTCTATGTTATATATACACTGGATTTGATTTGGCCAGGCTTCTATGCTGAAGAATGTGTAAAGGTTGATTTTGATCTAGTATCTCATAGTTTTGTTGGTGCTGTCAATTTATGAGTGGCATTATTTGTTCATTAACTTACCCAAATTTTAGTGCCGTATATGCCAAATAGTACAAAGAAATGCAGCCTCAAAAGTGTTTTCTTCAGAGTGCACTTAGAGTTGCAATTTTGTTGCATACTTATTACTAAGTACTTTTGTCTTCAGACACTGTATTTACTAAGGGTGCGTTTGATAAACTGAAGTCTGAAAATTGAAATCTGAAATTTGAAATTTGAAGTTTGAATCTATTAAGTGATTGAACTGTTTAGTACCAAATCTAATATATTTGAACCATTAAGTGATAAGTGAATAACTTATCACTTAATTTTGAGAGTAAGTTTTGCCTAGAAAATTCAGTGCCACTTAATTAATTCAGATGTTCTACTTTCGGTTATCAAATGGTCTGAACGTGTTAAGATTTGAATCCATTAAATGTAAGTGCTGAATTGGGTTATCAAACGGGGCCTAAATCAAGTTCAACCTCTTTGTGATGTCTTGATCGAGTTTTGCCTTATGGAGTTATTTCAAATTAAATAATGGACTTGTTTTGTTGGAACAGGAAAACGAGATTGCAAATGGTTCATTGATTTCTCAACCTGAATATAATTGATGGCAGGCGTATGCCTGCTATTTCCTGGAGATCAAGAAATAGGAATACAAAAAAAATTTCAAAACATAAAAATGGAGGTGGCATTGTGTACCACAATGCCATGTGGTGTATACCATCCTGGTTATGAATTCATCATGTAGTACGTGGGCTTTGCCTTTCCATATCAACTGTAGTTTTTACTTCCACAATCAGATATAAGGTCATATTCTGGTCAAATCTCAGGTTGCTTCAAAAATGTTCCAAAGATAGCTTAAAAGCACCCCAAAAATGCCTTCTTGTTTTAAAAGACACATCTACAGTAAAAGTTTTGAAGACTACCAATCCAAGAGAGCCTTTAATTTTTTAGGTAGACAAATTTATCTGGCGATAGTAACTAAATTAGTTAGTCCAGATGTTTGTTTCATCTGCAAGTCCTCCTGTGGATGAATAATTACCACTTTCTTTGTTGTTGAGTAGCTTGTGAACTTTGGAATGACTTATTTTCTAGTTTGCTAAAATTAGGGTCTGTCCTTGCTGTGCACTCTACATGCTTAACTTGCAATAGTTTGGGTGTCTACAGAGTGAGGGGTTGTCCAGTTTCTTCCTTGTCAAGTTAATACCAGTGTTGCTACTTTCAATAAAATTATTTCATTTGCTTCTCTTTGACAATAGCAACTAGAGCTTCTCATGATGTATCATTGATGACATGACAGATGGTTCTTCTGTAAAATTATTTCTTTTGCTTCTCTTTGACAATAGCAACTAGAGCTTCTCACGATGTATCCTTGATGACATGACTGATGGTTCTTCTGTAATATTGTGGGTCTTGATGTGAGATATTTCGTCTAGATCTACAATAAATAAATTCATTTTCATTAAGAAATTTCTTCTAGTTGATTCTTAATTTGTGGCAACTTATTGCAGTAGGGACTCCAAAATAATTGCAAAATCTGATGGTCATATTATTTCTAGCTCCACATTTGGGGAAAATTCCTTTCATGAAATATATCACTTGGAGATCTGGTTATTCAGAAAGATTTCTGGTATTATTCTCTGAACAAGTTTTCCAGCCTCCTTTTTATCTTTTCAACCACCGTTCCATGTCACATACATCACATTAAAAAAGTGCTGCAGTAAATAATGCAAAAGCATTTTTCCAAATAATTTTCAGTTTCAGTAGGCAAGGTCCTTATTTTCTTTTTCTTTAAGCTAATTTTCTGGTTGGCTTCTAATATATAATGAAGTTAAAGATCCTAATGCTTATGTTACACTTGATTTGTTGATATACTGCCATATGATCACATATGTGTCTAGTTTAGTCAATTTTTACTTTTGTCAGATGAAACTGGTATCACAAACTCTATGTTCGTGAGGTTGCTTACTTCATTTTCAGTAGACAAAAGAGTGAATACAAGTAATTGCTTTGCTTTAAATGGGATCCTCTTTCAAGAATTACGCAGCATGAATCTCGTGCTATCTTTTATTTAATCAGGCTTAAGAATTTGGCAAGCAAATTTGGATATCCTGAAACGTTGTAGTTCTCTTAGTAGTTTATTTGTCACAGTGAAGATCTAAAAGTTTTTACCTGACCTTTGCTCTGTTTTGTATTGACTTCTTATATTGTTTGTATCTGTGCCAACATCTCTTGTCATGGTTTTTAGTTTCTGCTTCCCTCTGGACGTATTTTGTCTATTTGTTCAAAATTCTTTCATTAAAACAAAGATTCATGTCCTACACTCACAGGAATTAAGAGAAAAAATTCAACCTTATTTTCTTCGCCGTTTGAAAAGTGAGGTATTTAGCGAAGATGATTCCAGCAGTAGCTCCAAGCTCTCTAAGAAGAATGAGATCATTGTGTGGCTAAAATTGACTAGGTGCCAGGTGAGGGTTCTTTGTTGCTATCCTGTACTAAATTTTGTCTGCACTCATTCTGAAATGTATGCTTTCTGCTGATTGGAGAAAATATGAGCAATCTATATCTTTTTACTTTTTTTTTTCACGAACAGCGACAAATCTATGAAGCTTTCTTGAAAAGTGAGATAGTCCTTTCAGCTTTTGATGGTTCTCCTTTGGCTGCACTTACGGTAATCCTCACTTTGAACTTTTTACCTTTCTAGTCTGTTTGATTTCTAGGTTGCTGTTCCTATACAAGTTTTGACATTGTGGACAATTTTTTTTATGGAATATAATGATATATACATCTAGTCTTAGCTTCAACTTGCTTTTGTGAATCAGCACTACATTTAATTTGATTTCTCTCTTTAGCCCCCTTAGTCTAATCCTGCTGATGCAGCTAGTCATTCTAAGATTTCATTCAAAGATTATTAGTGTAGTATGCAGGGGTGAAAACTGAATTTATAGTGAGTAGAAACAGAATAGGTGAAGAAGTAGCGAAGCCTAGAAATCAGACCTAGTAAAACATGGCATTGCTTTCTTAGAAGACTGGTTTCATACCAAAATTGAAGTCAAAAGTTTGTTTCAGCCTAAATTTGCCCTTACACATTGAGCTGCATGTCCTTTTACAGTGGGGATGTGGCAGTGGGGATGTGGATTGCATTGGCAACTGCTTGATATTACTTACCTACAAAGTGATTTCCCAGGCTGCATGAGTTGACCTCATTTCAAAAACTTATCTTTTAAGTACTTGACTAAGATGCTATTATTCATACAACTAACAACCTACTCTAGCAAATTTGAAGCAAACTGTATAGGTACTAAATTATGGTCTTAGTTAAGTGTTCGTAATACAAAAGCTTAGTTTTAATAGAAAACTCAATTAAGGCCTTAATGTCTCCAGCACTTGCTCTGTCTTCTTCCTGGTATTTTTTTTCTTTTGTAATTACTTAAAAGATGAACAAATGGATTCTCTATGCAGACTTGAAGCACGTTGTGCTGCCCTTCCCTTGTTTCTTTTTCTTGATCTGATTCACCATGTGTGATTTGATTTAATTTGACCTCTCAAGCACTTTGATGTTATTTAATTTTCTCATTTTGAGCCAAAGGAGGACTACAGTTGGATTACCACTGTATAATGAAATTTAATGGTAAATATAATTCTAGTAGTGTCATCAAATCTGAACAGGATTCTCTGAGGAATTTGTTTGTTTGTCAGTCAACAAAAGATGACAATGCAGGATCAAATTGGACTAATTTGCTTGTTCTTACCAAAAGTAACCTACTTCTGACCAGATAACAGGTGAAAACTCCATTACTCCTATCAACCAACCTCCTTTGCAACTCACTTAGCTGCAGGAGCAAGCTCCATACTCCATTCTTCTGAACTACCAAAAGATTATTGTGCAGCTGGAAAGTTTAATATTTAATAGTGAAGTGGAAACTTAAACCTGGTTTTAATTGTGCTCATACTCAGAGGTATACCTGTGAGTCCTCTTTCAGACAGTTAGATACTGGAGAGGAGCTTGAAAAATAGACAGCAAAAGATAGAATAAGAGAAAAAGGCCCACAGACAGCCATATATCGTGCTTCTGTCAAAATTGGGAGATGTGACCGTCTTAATTGGAGAAATAACAGTTTGAAATTTGTAAAGACCTTCAACTTCCAATGATTGGAAATTGTCTGAAGCATTCTGATAAAATTTGGCCTCAGTTATAATTTTCTTTTCTAGGGAATGTGAATATACAGGATTTATCTAACATCATGATGATGTCAACAAGACCAAGTTGCTTTGAGCAAGACAAGAAGGATCTCACTGTCATGGAAGCCCTTCCCTTACTCTGTATAGTCAATGGAAGTTGTCATCATAATTTGCCATCAGTCCTGGCAGCCACACAAGTTCAAGGACTTGCATACTTTTTAGAGCATGGCTGCTAAAAAACCTTAAGATAGTCATCCAACATGAACTCTGTACTCATGTACAACCAATAGCTAGAAAGTGGATTTGGTTAACAAGCTACTCTAACAACTTTTTACTTTGATAGAGTTAGTGTCTGGAAAATTGACTTCAGTGGTGCTTTTCCTTTTGATTAAAACTCCAGATTTTGGGTGAAAAAGGCATATCAAGAGCTTATTGCTTATGCATGAATATACTGAAGGATATATGTTGTTTGTGAATTTGGTTCCATTCCTTTAGAATCTGCTAGTATAAGTTCCTTGTTTAATTTTGGGATCAACGACTGGACCATGGAAACTAGGAAAACAAAGGAATATCTACCTTGACATAGCTGAAGACATGAAAATGTAGATCTACAAATTAATTATGAGAATAAATGTGGGCAACAGTTCAAAATCCTGGTATCTGGAGAGAATTATCAGAATAACCTCTGTGGCCAAATCCTGAATTTGAAGAGAATTTGTCAATCTGTCATCAACATGAACATCTAACTGTTGCAACATCTAGTGGAAGCGCTTGCCTTGCAAGGCTAATTTTAGCCATCCTACTTTTGCTGTTAAAAGAAGAAAATTTTCAACTCATAACTGATCAATGATTAGCACAATTTGGTCTCTTTCCGTCTCTCTCTCTCTCTTGTGTTTGTTCTTTCTTCTAATGAAGAAAAGTACATTAGTTTTAAAAAAAATTCTAAATATAGCAAATGGCTCGCTAATCTTGGTCCCTTTCATGCTGTAGTTGTGGTATTTCCTGTTATAGAAAGTAAGAAGCAATATCTTAGAGCTTCCTTCACGGTTCAAAGTAGTGATACTACAGATTTTTCCTTGTTCCAAAATTTTGGGTTTGTCATCGTTAATGCTTTTCTTCTTCTTATGTTTCGACCGTACAATTTAGTAAACCGTAGTGTTCTTCCTTCTTTTGATCAATTTACTTTATTTTTCTATGTTATTCAGCTGTTATATGTTATATTATATGTACTGATTTTCATGTCACTTATCCTTATAGGCTGATGTTGTTCACTAGTGGTGTTTATTTTGAACACAGATCTTGAAAAAAATTTGTGACCATCCACGTCTCTTGACAAAACGAGCTGCTGAGGATGTTTTGGAAGGCATGGATTCAATGCTAAACCAACAAGATCATGATGTGGCTGAGAAACTGGCTATGCATATAGCAGATATTGATAAAATGTTTGACTTTGAGGAGAAGCATGATATTTCCTGCAAGACGTCATTTATATTGTCTTTGCTGGTTAGGATACCATGTCATAATCAATCAAGATATTGCTCGATCTACTTAGGAAAATCTAGCTTAAGATACAATAAAAGAGCACTTCCATTTGAAACGAGCTTCCAGGCTCCAGCTGCCTCTGATATGGAGGAGGTCCTTTGGTAAATTGCTTTTTTTTTAATACTTTGCTTTCTTGTAGGATGATTTGATTCCAAAGGGACATCACGTGCTTATATTTTCACAGACACGAAAAATGTTAAATCTAATTCAGGTTCGTCACATTTATTGTTTGATTTTCACCTGTGACGTGTTCCACAGAAACCTCATAGTGATTATTGGTCTCCACAATGTTATATAGCTGCAGTTGCTTGACCTAGAATCATCTTACTTTTTACTGAATATTCTGGAATTCTTCTTTGTACCAAACACAGTTTCTTGCTAACATCTCAAAATGCTTTTTGTCAACAGAAGTTTGTTGTTACTTGATATTTTATGTATTTCACTTTGTTACTTGTTGCATAAAATAATCATTGTTTCTTCTTTGTATTCAGGAATCTCTTGTATCCAAGGGCTATGAATTCATGCGGATTGATGGCACCACTAAAGCCTGTGATAGACTGAAGATTGTTAATGTTGGTAGTTTGCTGTTCCTGATATTGATCTTCATATGCTGTGAAATGTCAACTTGAATAGTAATTTACTGTTACAGGATTTCCAAGAGGGTTGTGGGGCACCTATTTTTCTTTTGACTTCCCAAGTTGGTGGTCTAGGTCTTACACTCACAAAAGCAGATCGTGTGATTGTGGTTGACCCAGCATGGAACCCTAGGTGCGTGTTTGAATATCTTTTCCTTGTATATATTTTTTCAGCTGTTGAATCAGCAATTGATTCTTTGATGGTAGAAATCTTTTGAAAGATTTCAGTAGTTTATATTCTTCTCACTGTACATTGTCCTCGTCAGAAGGTGATATCTTGCCCCAATTGCTGGTGACATGACATAAACATTAGAAGTTTTTGTTCTTGAAATCTTGATTTTATGCAGATTAGTGGATACTTCATCTCATTTTCTAGTTCTTTGCTTTAGCTTAAAAAGAAAAGAACAGCAAAAAGAGCTTTTTGTGGCTGAGGACTTATTGCATGCTATGGAACCAACAGATGGAAAAAGAAGCCATTCTGTCAAGCTGTGAAATTTTGCAATTGATGCTTTGAAATTCTACACCTTAATCGTTCTATGACTTCTTCGTATCAATGTCTCCCCTGTGTTGGAGAGTTTCGTCTTTCATGTGAAAGTATGTTGAATTACCAGTATTTTAACCATAAGAAACTAGCTTGTGTATGGAGTATTATTAAATTAAAGGGTTGATAACAAAAGTCTGTAATTTCTGTTCTAATGCTATCCTTGAGGATGCATTCATGGAATGTAAATGGACAAATTTTAATCTCCATTTTATGAGACATTCTTGGAATTCTACATTGGCCTCATAATATATTCTTGAGATTCTTCTGTATACATGATTTGATACGTAATTCCCGCATATTCGTTGTTAGTTTTCTCCCCACTATGATTGTTGACCTGACTTATCCAACATATTCTTGTTAAAAAGATAGGTGGGCAAAATTATAACTAGCTCAAGTGATGTATCTTTGCAAGTACTTGACTAATTTTGTTCCTGCAGTTTTTGCTAGCCCCTTTTCACCTTGGATGTGTGCCTGCTGCATTCTATTATTGAGTTTTTCCAAAGCTCTATAAATCCCCTAACTTAGCCACAGAAGTGCTATTTTAGATTTGCCTTTTATGTGCTAAATGTTTTTTGTCTGAGGCAGTGGTTATTATTAATGTTTTCGCTGGCTTTTTTAACTTGGGCAGCACTGATAATCAGAGTGTTGATCGTGCATATCGTATTGGACAAATGAAGGATGTGATCGTGTATCGATTGATGACTTGTAGCACTGTTGAAGAGAAAATTTATAGAATGCAGGTAATACAGGTTCTAAATTATGCAGTTACTTCAGTACCAGGGACTTTGGAGATTTGCACTTTTTTTGTCTTTGCCTCACCATGCAAACCAAAATTTATGAATTCTTGAGAATTCTAAAAACTCAGCGTATTTCTCATCACAAGAGCATGTTATATTTACAACAAAGTCCTATTGGAATTCAGAAAAATCCTAATGCTTTTTGATTGGAACATTATAGACTGGCCTAAAGATTGGCTTGCATATTTTCTATCTTGTTGAGCCCTAGGTTTATCTGTTCAATCATTGTACTTGGTGCCAATCATTGATTGTTTGTTGTTGACACACTAAGCATGTTTCTCTCAACTGCTTTTGTGTTATAGTTTATCAATTTATGTTCAATCTTGCACTGCTTTATAAGTGGTTTATTGGTGCTGTAGTGGATCTTTTTGGTTTCTTTCCATGTACTACTTTTTCTTGATGGAGCTTTCCTTTTTTTTTTTTTTGCTTATATGAGTATATGCTACAGATATTCAAGGGAGGACTTTTTAGGACAGCAACGGAGCACAAAGAGCAAATGCGATATTTTAGTAAACAAGTAATTCTAAATATTGATAAGTTTGGTTATTCTTGTCAAGTGCTAGAACACCATTATGTTCCTAATTGTTGGTAACTCTTTAGCTTCGGTATCATATCTGGATTACTTTCAGGATCTTCAAGAGCTGTTTAGTCTACCAAGACAAGGTTTTGACATATCTGTCACTCAGCAGCAGTTGCTTGAACAGCATGGTCAGCAACAAATGATGTATGTATTTGTTTTTCTCAAATCAGACTTATTTGTGAAGTTCTTATTGCCCTTAATATATATTTTTTTTTTTTTTTTGGTCACTTGTTTGGATTACTAGTAGAAGTGCTATTCTCACAGTTCAAAGTCCATGGTATCTGCACCTGTAACTTATAGGAGGATTTCTTTTTTCTTTGCAATTGTTCTATTCTTTACAGGGGGACACAACATGCAAAGAAAAGCTCATAATTTCTCGCAATGTCATGTTTCGTTATTCTTCCTTTCTTCTTTACTATATGATAACAGCTGTTTTTGTAATTGTTATTAATTTAGGGAGGACTCTTTAAAAGCCCACATTAAGTTCCTTGAAGGGTTGGATATAGCTGGAGTTAGTCAGCACAGTTTACTCTTCTCAAAGGCTGAGCCTGAACCAGTTGCTCAGGAGGAGGAGGAAGTGACAAGGTATACTGCTTTTTTCTTCTATAATAGCTAAGTTAAATCAAGAATGGCTCACTTCAGTTTAGTGCCAAGTTTAGCAAAATTGCAAATTCTACCACTTTGAGCTGCATTTTATTGCCTAAGAAAATTCTGAGAAACTTGCTTTTCTTTCTGATGTTCATACTGCAATTTCATGACGCCAAAGATGAACGCACTTCTTACAATTCATGATTAGACAGATTATTTATGTATCAAGGATCTAACCTTGAATTTGTGCACTACATTCAGGGCAAACTCGTCCTCTCACTTGTCTAATGAAGAAGCTTATGGGTATGCTTTTTGGGTTCCTATCATGCTTGCTATAACAAAATTTGCTCTGTAATCTCAATTGAAACTTATATGTTTTATTTATTTTTCTACAGTGCACAATATGCCTTCATCCCTAAAGACGTGAAGTTGCTGCAGAAGAATTCTTCTCCAAGTGCAATTGAATCTACGGAGGCTGAAATCACTGAGAAAATCAATCGGCTATCTCAGATTCTTGGCAATAAGGTACATTGATTTTGGAGAGTTGCTGAAGTATGAATGTGAAAGCTTGGCCTGTTTACATTTGTACAAGATTAACTGACTTGCTGTTAAAGCACCTGATTAGCTGCTTTTGCAAAACTTACCTTTTCCCTTTCAAAGCATAGAACTTGCATTGAAGTTACACACTAGTGCACGGCAGCAAACGTTTATTCCCTTGATACAGAAACCAAAGAGGCCACACTGTTTGATCACTTAGTTCCTCAGCAGGCCTGAGAATAGTTTGCAGAAGTTCTGAACGTATATTCATATCCACTTCAGTGTATGAGGAACATAATTTTTTTAGCAGATAAGTTTTTGTCCCTGTTCACATGAGTCTAGGACTTTCATGCCCATTAAAGTGAGTATATCAGTAACATAATTCCTTAGCAGATAGCATTCGCACTTTTGCCAAGAAGATTCTCTCTTACAGTTCTTCCAAAATACTGCATGCAAGTTTTAGCAAGTCTTAGATTATGTGATACTCCAAACTCTTTTTTCCGCCTGATTAGTTCCTCTTTCCTAAGTTTATTAGCTTTGAGAGCATATGCAGACTATCAATGAGGAAAAGGGTGGTTGTTGAGCATCTCAGATTGATGGAAAGATGCAATACTCAATATTCAATTATTTTTTGTCTTGCTGCTAGTATATTTGAAAACCAAGTAGTTAATGTGGATATTTTCATAATTGTTGCTTAGACATAGTTTTGTTAACCACCATCTGCACTGTCTTGTTAATATTCTTCTTGGATAATGTTGTAGACTACAATGTCCCGACTACCAGATAATGGAGAGAGAATACGGAAACAAATTGCTCTTTTGAAGTTAGAGCGTGATGAGCTTCAGATGGAAAAGGGAGCCACAGGTGAAAATTTTGTTCACCTGGAGGATTTGTCTCAGGAGTTCGAGAGGATGCTGAATATGAAGATGTAGGAGCTCTAGCTACTAGTTTTTGGTCACTCCACGTGTGCAGCTATTTGCTTATAGTAATTAGCTGGCTTCTCTCAGCGAGCTATTTTTGGACCAAACCATAACTGTAAGTATTTGCTCACAGTAATTGTACCTTGCTATGGCTTGTATGGCTCAAATACTCTTCATCATAGTCATTAGAGATTCTTGTTGTTTTTGGGAATTTAGCTGTTATTTGCGAAAACGTTTTGATGTTTTACTGGTCCTAGTCAACCGATGTTCCTATATGTTACAATCTAGGCAGTTATATATGAGCTCACTAACTTTTGAATGGTCAATAACATCTTAGGGCTTTCGAAATTCTAGCTAAACTATGGCCTCTCTTCACTTCTTCAGGCACCAGCCATTCTACTCTTGCCTTTCCAAAAGGTTTCTTTGTGGGCTTAAATACATCTTGTCTCCCCATGATTAGAGATTGGTTTCAATTCACTCTCCGTGTTTATGAAATAGATAGAATACTCCTCCAAGTGCAATTCCCGTTTGGTGTACTGCAAATTCTATCTTTTTTCAGTTATGTTATGACAATTACACCATTAAAAATTTTTAACCTTTGACGATTTTTAGCGGTTGGAAAATAGAAACAAGATGATCCCTATTTTTTTTTCTGTTTTAAGTTACGGACAAATTTAAACTGTTGAAAAATTTAAAGAGAATGGGACATTAATTATACTGGTTACCAGTTGATATTGCTCCTTCTCCACATTGAAACCGGCTATTCACATTTCACAACTGTCAGACATCTCTCATGGGTTTCCAAACTCCAAAAAATAGCACCCTTGGCGCCAAGTAAACCACTCTACTTATCCAGTGGCATTGCCAAAGCCCTTCACTTTCTTCCAATTCAAGCTCCATGTCTTATTTTTATTAGCGATCCCAACTTCAAAACCACCAATTTACATGTGTATCTGCACACAACACCACTAATCAATGTGCCACCTCCTTCAGTTCTGCTCAAACCCCCCTCTCATACCCTTCAAAGTCCCAGTATAATTACCCATGTCTATTGTCGCTGAATTCATTTATGGGTCTCCATCTAAATTGTTAGAAATAGTGTATTATTTTTATTAAGTAAAATAAAGAGCGTTGATTGCACAGACATGTGTAATTTTAAATCTCATCAACGTATGTAACCTACCTATTGTTCTTAGCGTGTTGGCAATTGCACTGATAGATATATTAGTATGTCAAGTTTACCGTTCTATTAGAGGGAAATTGTCATGTGCATAAGGCTAATAAAATAAACAAGGAAGAAGGTGAAGAGACATGAATATAAAAGGAACAAAAAGATCAACAAAAAGAAAATCCTTTTCACCGGTAATCCATAATAAGCAATGGATATTGTTTTAGATTGGTAAATGTCACTAGTAGTTTTGAGCTGCTATTTAGTGCTTTTCAAATATGAAGTAGTTATATTTTGGTCAGTATCTTTTAAGTTGTTCTTCCTTTTTTTTTTTTAGCGCTTAGAATTAGTTTTGTTATGGGCCAAGAAATTTGGTGAGTTATTTGCTTGACTCTTAAATTGTGGTTCACTTGAAATGAGTGCTATCTTTTGTTTGGTAATAAGATTGAAGTGCATCATCTAATGTTTGGAAATGTTATGTGGAATCTTACCTCTTAAAGGTAGAAATATTACTTATTTGCTTCTCTTGTTCTATATTGGAAGTGAAAAGTTTTGTGTATAATTTACCTTTTTTGAATTAATTTTGGAGTAGAGAAAATTTTGGAGGAGTTGTCTTTAGATTAAGAAAGGAGGAACAATAGGCTGTTTGTTTTATATGTACAACTAAGCACTAACACCTCCTTAAAGTGGTGCTGTTGGTTCCCTTCAATTATAAGGGCAAACTTGTCCTCAAATTTTATCGTTAAAATTTGGGGTCAGTCACTTTAAATCAGTTAAAAGACAAAGAAAATTATACGTCAGAAGATGTTTTGTCTATTTCGTGAGGGAATGAACTGAAACCAATCTCTAATTATAGGAGAAAATATATATTTAACCATTCTTTACTTTTTTTAATTTATCAAATTCATGTTTTTGGCGGAACCAATAAGTTGAATAATGCAAGGTGCGCAACTATTGTGAAGGCTGCAAAAAACAATTGCAAGAGACGCTTGATTTTCTAGTAGTTCATTCCTCGAATGCAGCTTTAAAAATTATTGCTTAAATGATTGTTAGATATTCAAATTGCAGTCTACCTAATGGAAATGGATGTTATTCGAGTCGTTTGGAGGATTTGAGTTCTTGGAATTTTGGAAGTACTTCTAAGTTTGCTGTTACTTAATTTCATGCATATTTTATTACCAAAAAAAAAAAAAGGACATACACACACATTAATAATTGGTTTAGTACTCGGGGCTTGAGAGTGAGAAAAAGAGAGAGTGCCCATATAGTGTAATTAGAGAAAATTTTTTTTAGAGACTAATTTGTCAAAGACAGGATCCGGAAAACATCATTTACATTCAATCCCATAATCTATGGCCATTTTGATAGCACATTTGCATAAGCTTTCAAAAGGCTACCAAAGTGATAGGATTCAAAAAACATCATTTAAACTTCACCACATAATCCATGGCCATTTTGGTAGCTCACTTGCACAAGCTTTCAGAAGGCTACCAAAGTCAACAACTGGTAGTCGATGAGATAATTACAAGATAACTACATAACAGCTGCACTAGATAATTTTGGGGATGAGATCCTTTCCATTACTTTTCTCTCTATTTATTTATTTATTTATTTTTACATTTATACAACTAAATTTTTTCACAATGATCTATTTGTATCAATAATTTTATTTCCACAAGTAGATCAACTTACACTGAAATGAAGCTCATTTTATGAATGTTTTGTCATTCAACTAGCACAAAATATTCTAATGGTATAAAATGGATCAAAATTATGATGAAAGTTGTAAAGTTTGATACAATGGTAAAAATTAATTAATTTAATTTTAATTTTTGTATATGCTTTAAACAACTGGAGAAATATAACATGAATTGTTTGATTTTGAAAAAGAATATTATAATTATGTTTATTTAGGTATAATGGAGTCCTCTCTAAGCCGATTGACTAACTCGATAATTATTGGATAACTAATCGATCCACCAACAAAAAAAAACAAAATACTAATTAAGCCACCAATAAAGTATACCTTACCATCCAACAAAAATGTCCCAAAATGCTACTTTCAGCTAACCAAGCATCAGCAAAAAAAAGTTAACAGTCAATTACACAAATCATGGAGCCCAAGGGCCTATGGCCACTCGCCTATGAAATGGTTCCTCAACATGCCTCCCTCAGTCCCAACAGTATAGACAGTCATCTTCTCTATATGGTACCAGCTGATGGACCCAGAATTGATAATGAGCATAAATGCATAGGAAAAATTACAAGAGATTGATTGAAGAGGCAAAGGGAAAATTCTTCTATTAATCAAACGAAGGCTTAATCAAACGAAGGCTGTGGCTACGTTCTTCAATAAAACAGACGAAACAGAGGTCACTTGATAGTTCTAAAAAAAGGAAAAAAAAACATGAGGCTACTGACTTCTATATATACTAGAAACTTTTTGGCTATACAAGGCACAGCCAATGCCCAACCATTTTTATAGCAGAAATTGGAGAGTTTTTTTGTATGCATGTCTCTGTCAGAAGGGGCGACTATGCATAAATTGTAAGCTTAATTTCGGAAGGTGTTGTGTATAAAAAACGTTCAGAGCCAATGTATTGAGTGCTTGTTGAAGTGGTCTTTTTTTTGTATGAGCGCTAAAAATACTACGAATTAATGGGGGAAATTTGTAGTGTGCATAGTAAAGGGAATTGATTGTGTTGAAGATGGTAAATAATAATTATATGTACATGATAAAGGGTTATAAGATGATCGAATCTAATTGATGTTAATTATGTGTGAATTGCATGTAGTTAAATTGAAGAGGAGTAGGGGGGGGAAGGATGTGACAGTCCTACTTCCCTCTAAGGCTAACCAAAGGGTTGGCGGGCTGCCTGCCCAACTGTCGCCGGGACTAGAGCATTCAATGATACTAAATTAAACGGGCAAAACCACCAATCATAGTAACATTAATATTAAAACTGTAAAGTAATGTTTAATCTTAAAATTACAGTTATCCACTCAAAATACTTAAAATCCTCGAGCCATATTTTAATACATTTCCATAAGTCTAAAATATACATCACCAAAAGAATATACAAAACATTTCTGCATATTCGAGACAAAAGCCAAAAGAACAAGCACTAGCCCTATCTAGGCCTCGATTCTCACACCATAAGGAAAATCAAACGGAACGGGTGAGCTAAAAAGCTCGAGTTTCAAAAGACATACACATGCATTTCAAACAAGTAATATAATAAGCAATAATTTAAACATCGTAGGAAAATTAAATTTAACACACAGAGGATGGGTGGCTCGTCGGGAGCCTAATTCCACATTTCACGAACATTTATAGTAGTCGATACTCCGTCGACTTTCAATCCAAGTAGACGACTCTTCACGCCAAACTCCAACCACCAAACTCCCCCTACCGGGCCCACACGCCAAACACTTAAACAGTTAAGCAGTTAACCACTCAAGGGACACGGCCAAGAGTGGTTGTGTAACACTTTTTTTCTCCAAATTATAACACAAGGAAAACACGTAAGTTACCGACTCTACTTAGAAGGGAGCAATAAAGTATACTCTCCTTTAAGCGAGCAGTTCAACAAATTTCAAATTTTACATTTTAAACGAGTAATAAGTCTCGGAGCATGTGCACGCACAAATCATTCAAATGAAAGCATTTAACATGCATTGAAAACTCACCAACAAAGTAAGGGTCGGAATCCAAGTTTTGATCAAATGGCAAAACAGCACTTCGCCCTAAAATAATTAAAAGAGAACGGAAATAAGTTTTCCTAGTTCACCGACCAAATTTATTTCAAAAGGAAGTAAATTCGATAACTGTCTAATTTGAGCTGAAATCTTTGAAAAATCGTAACTTGAGTTATATAAGTCCAAATTTCACACACTTGGTACCGTTGGAAACCTCTTTGAAAGTTCTAAAACTTTGTAGAAGACACCCAGTTAAAATTCTGGGCATAAATTGCCCAGATTTTCGAGAAAGAAACTGCTACAGTACCAAAACAGGGCACGTCAGGTTGGTCGACCAGTCCACTTTGAAAATTCACCAAAAATTACAGAAAATGAATTGGCCTCTCAAATTTATACAGTTTAAAGTACTATGTAAGAAGTTTCAAACGCCACCAATGGCACTCATTTCCGACACTCGAGCAAGAAATTATAGCAGTTCAAACAGAGGGGATTCAAAATTATGAGATTTTCATTTTTCAGGTTTGCAGGGCAGAATTCTAGGCCCTGTTTGAGTGACGATTTCTTGTCCAAAAATTACCAATTTAGTACAATAATACTTCCATATATATAATAGATTCGTACCAAAATTCAACCAGAAATTCGAATGGGAAGACAGTTTTCTACTCGCCCAAGTTGAGCTCAACTATTTCATTCAAACTGTGAAATTTTAACCCCTTACTTTAAGTACCTAGATCATGCCTCAAATCATCACCAATTGGCCTAATATTTGAAACCAAGGTAGTATTGAACTTCCTAAGCCTAATTTTGGTCAAAAATGATAGAAGATTATATCAATTTTTAACATTAAGAGCAGTCCAAAATTCGGCCAGCATGTTTCCCCAAATTTCCAGATTTTGGCTTCAACTCAACACTCATTCTTGCTATGACTTTTAAAGGGATTTTGTGGGGAAAATTTAACCACTTAACGTCCAACATTTAAGCCTCATATTAAGCCTTCAAGATTGCCAAAATATCAGCCACGAAATTAAAGAAAAATCAGAAAATTTCAACCCCCAAATTCACCCTCTCCTAGCCGGTTTTCCTTGAGGTTTTTCTTCCATCTTCTTAGCAACAATTTAAAGCATATGCACACATATATCTCCATTTAACCAACTAATAGACAAATTCACACATTTTGTGGGAATTCCAAGAGCCCACATTTTCACCATAATCATCAAATTGCAAAGTAATGAAGCTTAGCATCTTAAACCACACAATCAACATCAATCAAGGTTCTAAGAACCTATCAACCACCCAAGTCCTACTTTCATGCTTGGAGTTTTTTAAAGAATGTACAAGGATGAAGTTGCTAGGATTTTACCTCTCCTTAGTTGATGGCAAAGCACCGAGAAAATGCAAGTGTTAACACCCAAGACTTCCTCCTCAAAGCTCCTTGCTCAAGCTCCGAGCTATTGCCAAGTTTAGTGCTAGATTGTTGAGGTTTTTAGTAAGGAAAATGGAGAAGAATTTGATGGAAAAGCAAGAGGAAGAAGAAGAAGGCAGTTCGGGTGAGAGAGATGAGAAGGTTTTTTGAGCAATTTTGAAGAGTTAAATGGAAAAAGGAAGACAAGACACAAGTCTTGTCTTATAACCCCAAAAGTCAACACTTCAATAGTAAACTTAATTAGCAACTTGGAGGGAAAATTAATTGTCTCATTTGGCTTGAGATTAAGGGGCAAATCTCGATTAGGAGAGGGGAAAGAAAAGAAAAATTTTAAGTGAACTAGAAGAAATTAGTTGGAAGAAATAGTGGCTAGTTAAAATTCTAGATTTGAAGAGGTTAATCCAATTCTTAATCAAGGTTTCAAAACCCTAATTGATCATCTTCAATAACCCAATATCAGTCATTTAATTTCACTTCTAACCTACCAATGATCATTCGTATTCTACTTCACTAATTCACTCACAGTCCGAGTTTACCTCGAAAAACGTGTTTTTTTTTATTACATTTTTCACTAATAGACGCTATAAGGCGATATTAAAAAGGTAAATTAAGGCTAAAATTCAACGAGAAATTATAAATGAGGTAAAATTTGAATTTCATGAGATAAATGAATAAATAGATAAATACAAACGAATTATATATATATATATATATATTTATTTTTTTTAAAAGTTTTGAAGACAAGAATTAACTCAATAATAAGAATAAAATAAATAAAAGAATACTCAAACGAATTAATGGAGGTAATAATAATAATAATATCTAAATTAATAAATTTTGAGGCCTTCACATTCTTCCCTCCTTAAAAGAATTTTGTCCTCAAAATTCTCACCTTGTTGGACGAATAATTCTGGATATTTCTTTTGCATTTCCTCTTCCACTTCCCAAGTTGCTTCCTTGACATCGTAGTTTCTCCATAGGATTTTAACCAAAGGAATTTTCTTCGTCCTCAAATCCTTTACTTCTCGATCGAGAATCTTTACAGGCTTTTCTTCATACGAGAGTGTTTCATCCATTTCAATCTCATCTAATTGTAACACATGACTTGGGTCTGGGTGATACTTCTTGAGCATCGAGACGTGAAAGGCATTGTAAATCTTCGACATACTGGCGGGTAGATTCAATTGGTAAGCCACTTTCCTAACTCGTTTGAGGATCTCAAATGGTCCAATATACCTCGGCTTCAATTTCTTCCCTTTTTTCGACACCACCCCACTCTTTACTGGTTTAACCCGCAAGAAAACTTTATCACCTACTTCAAATTCCAAATCCTTTCTCCTATTATCCGCGTAGCTCTTTTGCCGACTTTGAGCCGTTTGAAGCCTTTCTCTAACCAACTTTACTTTCTCATAGGTTTCTTCAATCCAGGGTATAGCGATCGGTTTAAGAACCTTTCTCTCTCCCACTTCGTCCCAATGAATCGGTGATCGACACCTTCTCCCATAGAGTGCCTTATAGGGTGCCATTTGAATTGAGGCATGATAACTGTTATTGTATGCAAACTTGACTAGGGTCATGTACTGGCTCCAACTTCCTCCAAAATCCACTATACAAGATCTCAACATGTCCTTTAGAGTCTGAATTGTCCTCTCAGACTGACTATCTGTCTGAGGATGATGGGCTGTGCTCAACTTCAACTTAGTTCCTAAAGTCTCTTGCAACTTCTGCCAAAACCTCGATACAAACTTAGGGTCTCGGTCAGAAACAATACTTACTGGAATTCCATGCAACCTCACTATCTCATCCAAAAAAGTTTGGCCAATTTCTCCAAAGGATACTTCATATTCACTGGTAGGAAGTGAGCAGACTTAGTGAGTCGGTCAACTACTACCCATACGGCATCATGTCCCTTTTGACTCCTTGGTAGACCAGTGACGAAATCCATGGTAATATGCTCCCATTTCCATTCAGAGATTTCTAAAGGTTGTAAAAGTCCTGAGGGCTTTTGGTGTTCAGCTTTAACCTGTTGACAAGTAAGACAAGTCTGTACATATTTGGCTACATCTTTCTTCAATCCATCCTACTAGTACAATCCTCTCAAATCTTGGTACATCTTATTACTCCCAGAATGGATGGTATACTTGGACCGATGTGCTTCTTCCAAAATCTCTTTCTTTAGTACCTCATCGTTTGGCACTACTATCCTTTCTCGGAACTTCAACACACCTTCTGGCCCTGTCTTAAAGTCCTGGGTCTCCCCTTTTTGAACTTTCTCCAGAAACTTCTGCACTACGGGATCTTTTGACTGTGCTTCCTTGATCCGTCCCAATAATGGAGATCTTAGTTCCACGTTCCCAAAAATGACCTTTTGTGTCCCTAAACAAGGTTTCCACTCACTCACTTGCTCCAATATTTCCCATTCTTTCACTATTAACCTGGCTACTTGAGCCTTGAGACTTAACGCATCAGCCACGACATTTGCCTATCTAGGGTGATACTTTATTGAGCAATCATAGTCCTCTAGAAACTCTACCCATCTCCTTTGCCTTAAATTCAATTCCTTTTGAGAAAACAAATATTTTAGACTCTTATGGTCCGTGAACACCTCAAAAGTCACCCCGTATAAATAATGCCTCCACTTCTTCAAAGCAAAAATAACCGCCGTCAACTCTAGGTCATGTGTTGGGTAGTTCCGTTCATGGGATTTCAACTTCCTAGAAGTATATGCTATGACTTTTTCATTTTGCATCAGAACACAACCTAATCCATCCTTAGAGGCACCTGAATAAACCATGAATCCTTCTTTGCTATCAGGTAAGGTCAAAATTGGCGCCTCAGTTAACCGCTTCTTCAACTCTCTCTTCACACTTAGGGCTCCAAATGAATTTTCCATGTTTCCTAGTCAAGTCGGTCAAAGGCCCCGTAATTCTCGAGAAATTCTGAATGAACCGACGATAGTAGCCAGCTAATCCTAAGAAACTTCTGACCTCGGTAGGGTTTTCGGGTCTCTTCCAATGAGTAACAGCTTCCACCTTAGCTGGGTCAACCGCAATTCCATCTTTGGAAATTTTATGCCCTAGAAAAGTTACCTCCTCCAACCAAAATTCACACTTACTAAACTTGGCAAACAACTTATGCTCTCGGAGGGTTTGTAATACAATCTTCAAGTGTTCGGCGTGGTCTTCTAGGGTTTTAGAATACACTAGAATATCATCAATAAAGATCACAACGAATCGATCCAAGAAGGGTTTGAATACGCGCTGCATTAAATCCATGAATGCGGCCGGAGCATTAGTCAACCCAAAGGGCATTACTACAAATTCAAAGTGTCCATACCTTGAATTGAAAGCCGTTTTCGGTACATCCTCTTTCCTAATTCTCAACTGGTAGTACCCCTGTCTAAGATCTAGCTTGGAGAATACCATCGACCCTTGTAACTGATCAAACAACTAGTCAATGAGTGGTAAGGGATACTTGTTCTTAATTGTCACGTCATTCAACCCCCGATAGTCTATACACAGCCTTAGACTACCATCTTTCTTTTTGACAAACAACACCGGCGCTCCCCACTGCGAATCACTTTCCTTAATAAATCCCGCTCCAATAAGTCTTGTAGCTGTAACTTCAATTCTTTAAACTCGGCCGGAGCCATTCTATAAGGAGTCTTAGAAATTGGGGCCGTTCCAGGCACCAGATCAATCTTAAACTCTATGACCCGTTCAGGAGGCAAAGATTCCAATTCCTCAGGGAATACATCGGGAAAATCCCTAAGCATCGGCACGTCTTCCAATTTCACCTTATCATTTGGAGGATTTATGAGAAAAGCCAAATATCCTTGAACCCCCTTACTCAGAAGTTTTCTAGCTCTAATCCCAGAAATAAGGGCCGATGAAGCCAACCTTCCTTTAACATCCAATCTCAACGTCGCCTCTCCCGGTATGTCAAATTTCACTACTTTCAATCTACAGTCCACTTTAGCATGGTGTTTAGCTAAGCAATCCATCCCAATAATCACATCATACCCCTTAATATCCAGTCTTACCAGGTCGACCATTAATTTTCTCTCTCCAATCTACAACTCACAATTTTTATACACTAAACTCGTAATCAAACTTTTGTCCCCTGTTGATGTTCTAACCTCTAGGTCAAAGGGTAACCGAACAGGTTTTGTATCTATACCACAAACAAATGCAGGATTAACAAAAGAATGAGCTGCACCGGGATCAATTAAAATTCTAGCTAGGCGATGAAAGAGGGGAATGGTACCTTCGACCACTTCCGTCGACTCAGGCACCTCTTGATGGTCCAGTGCATAAACTTGAGCTGGTACTCTTGTTCTACTCCCCACTGTACTAGCTTGGCTCGGGTTTGACTTTTGGGCACTACCTTGTTCTCGGGTTTGGGGACAAGCAGATATCTGATGGTCGGAACTTCCACAACTCAAGCACTTTCCTTGTTTCTTCCAACAATCATTAGCGGTATGATTCGGTTTTTCACAGAAACCACACGTAAGGCCTGAGTTCGAACCTTGGCTCTCCTGTGGAGCACTCCTTGTTGGGCCTCTACCACTAACGGACCATCGGGATGCCCCTCCTTGAGAAAAAGTTCCTCTTGAAGTTCCTGAGGCACTAGCCCCACTCGATCCTCTCCCAAACTTGGAAGGCGGGGCACTTGAATCTGTTGGACCCCGACTGTTAGAAGGGGCACTCCTTTTCCTAGCATGAAAAGTCTTCAGTTGAGCCTTGGCGGTCTCGATCCTCTAAGCTTTTTCAATGGCCTCGCTAAAATTGTTAATCTGAGCCGCTGCTAACCCTTCTTGAATCTCCAAATTGAAGCCCTGGACAAAACGTCTAATTGGTGCTTCCCCTAAGGCAAACCAGGTAAGCGGACGCCTAACTCTCGGACTCAAACATTCATTTATGGAACCATTGTTAAAAGTATTAAAAACGCCGACAAATTCACACAAAATACATACCCCCAACATTTCATCAAGGAGACATTGATAACAACTCCAAAATACTATAAACCGTCAAAATCATTCATTAACTTCAATCTTATATAAAAGAGGAAATCCTACAAAAGTACTAAGAGGAAATCCAGCAAGGGTACTAGGCTCCTCAATTCGTGCCCCAGGACTGTTAAGGAAAACAAAACTTATGGGGTGAGCAAAGTGAGGTCAAGAATGCATGCACAAGCGGTGAAAGCGATAACAATTCTTGACAACCAATAATGAGAAAACTTGAAAATCATACAAGACAATATAAAGTAATCACGATAAAGGATCAGTGCGTTCCATCTTTCTCGCCATTTTCCACATCCGGCTTGGTCCGGTCCCAAGTAGTTTCAGCAGGAATGTTGACACTCCATCAACCACTATTTCGACCGTGAAATCACTTTACTCTCACCCGTCTACTTACACTTGCACCCGCTCATCAAAATAGTATTAACATCAAACCAAGTCGGGATGAGCGGTATCTTCCGCTCCATAGAGCGTGGTACATATTACCGCTTGGTAATTAACATCAAACCAAGTCGGGATGAGCGGCACCTCCTGCCCCATAGAGTGTGGTACATACTACCGCTTGGTAAATGAGTCGACGAGACTACGCTCCAATCGACTTAACTAGAATCCGACCAAAACGGGAGGAGAGGCACCACCCACTCACTCAAGTGTGGTACATGCAACCATTTGGTCTTATCAAGTCAAGAACAAGCACAAGTACAAGCACTTAACGACTTCACTCAAGCAAATTCAATCAAGGGTGAGCGCGATAAAGTACACGCTCACCAAGTCAAACAAGCATGCTTTTCAAATGAAGTTCACCAAATCAAGTATTCAGTAACAGGCACTTGAACACTCACCAACAGTTGAGAGCAAGCGAGAAAATTTAGAGGACCAAACACGTTCTTTGAGGTCCACGGAATCCCCTGAGATATGCAAGTGCAAGCAAATTACTTTTCGACTCCAAACTAAACAGTTTGGAAAACCCATTTTCAAATGTGTAATAACGCGACAAGCATATACTCAATGAATTAAACTCTCGAGAAACACTTATAAATACTTAATATAGCAAAAAGGAACACACGCGTGGGCGTTAGAAGGAAATCAGATGAAAACCGAACGAAAACAAATTACACATACTAGAAAGTGAAGAAGGCAGTTTTGACACCCTGTACGCCAATGCTCATAACTCAGGTTACAAGTATCAGATTGGAGTGTACGAGGTGCCGTTTCGAAGCTAAGAGAACAAGCTACAAATTTTGTGAAGAAAATTTCTGCCCAGGTTCTCTTTTTTTAGGTCAAAAGTGTGGAAAAAGTTCCAGAAATTTTCACGTCAGAATTTCCGACAGGCTAGATTCAAATGGTCATAACTCGGCGCTCACAAATCGAAATCAAGAAATTCCAGATGCATTGGAAAGCTAGAACGAAGGGCTATAACTTTCGTGCTTTGGCCAAAAGCCAAATCACAAAGGATCAATACAAAAAATGGAACCAAAGTGGCTGTCCAGTTATCCCTGTTTTCCTGTTTTCGCGCTCAACAAATGCAACTCACGCATATGCATTTCAAATGACTCGAGAGTAATATTAACATGCAAATGCAGCTTTTCAAACACCCCAATCTCATATTCGAAAAGCATAAATCTCCTGTCTATCTCTCGCTCATAACCACACCAAAATGCTACCAATTTAACCAAGGCTCATGCATGTTTCTTCAATGTGCACCAAAGCACTACTAAGGGATTAACAACCATTCAATGAAGTGAGCAAAGCAACTCATTAGGTCCAAGGTCATCAACTCCTCACTAGGGTTTCAATCATCTCATTAACATTCTATCAACCAAACTAGCAACTACACTTTATACAACAATCAATGCATACCTTAAACACTCATTTACACACTAATGGAAACAATTATGGAACATTAAACCAAGAACCCTAAAATTGCTCAAGCTGGCCGAAACTTGAAGCATGCAAATCATCCAAATTTACACCATAATTTCACAAGTCAAGCTAAGAACAAGCATTAATTGCACCCAACCATCAATCACAAGCATTACTTCCAACATCAAAGCTTGAAATTAAGAACCCTAACCCTAACCCTAACTCAAATTCATGGCTAGGCATAAATACATCGAAATTAACCAAACCAATCCGTAGAATCATCTCAAAAGCTATCAGTGGCCATGAATGAACCCAAAACAAGAACAAAATCCATCATTTTCATCAACTTCAACCAAATTTCAGCTTATATAAAAAAGGAAAATACCTTCTTGGCTTATGTTCTTGATGAAATTACAAGCCCCAAGTTAGCCTTCTTATCCTCCTAGCTCAACTTCAAGATTGGATGGTTGAAACTTGCAAAAATCCTCCAAGCTTTTCTTCTTTTTTCCTCTCTTTTCCTCTCTTCTTTTCCTTCCCTTTTTTCACGTTTTTCCTTCCCTTTTTTTCCTGCTTTGGCCGGCTCACTTGAGCTCTAAAATAGCTAAAGGATAAGACCATAAAGATATTTTGGTCTTGGTCAAAATTTGGTCAAAATTCTCATGCAAAGCAACCTAACAACTTAGGTCATTTTCCACTCTTACCCACATGATTTCTTTTCCTATCAAATTAGTCCATAGGTACTCAATTTAACCTAGCCTATCAAAGCTTAATCATACTTGCTTAGGCCACTAATCACCCAATTACCCTAATAACTCTAGATGCGGCACAAATTCCTGCTTGAAAATTCATGAAATAACAAACGTTTGATTTGTACATATAATTAGGGTTTCGAGAAAATATATTAGGGTTAGTACATTAAAGGTTTAGTGTGCAAACAAATTAGGGTTTTGTCGAAATTTAGGGTTTTCAAAGCAAACTAGGGTTTAAATTTCAAATTAGGTTTTTTAGACTTGTAAAACAAAATAGCTAAAACAAAACATTTTGTGAAGTAACACAAACCATATAAACACTTTGGTAAACAATAATGATTAGAATTAACATTATGTTGTGTTAAAGTCGATGTTAAAATTTAAACAAAAATATTAAATAAGTAGGTCAAATAAAATAAATTTTCGGGTCCTCACACTAATTCTCCTTTGCTCTGTGGCAAACTTGGATAGCTTAGTGAACTGCGCCTCATAGTCCGCGATGCTTAAGAGACCCTGACGACACTTAATGAAATCATCTTCCCTCTTTTCTTATACTAGGGGAGGGAGAAACTTGGCGTAGAACTCCCGAGTAAAATTCTCCCAAGTCCTAGGAGTCTGGTCCCTATCCCACTTAGCCCTGATCATATTCCACCATGATCTGGCTGCTCCTTCAAATTGAAAAATGGCAAAAGATACTCGCCCCTCCTCCGTATAGTTCAGAGTACTAAAAATGTCCGTAATACGCTCTAGCCACCCCTCAGCGGCCTCCGGATCGGGTGCCCCGAAGAACTTAGGCGGGGCGAACTTTTGAAAGCGTTCTATCGCCCTATCCTCACCACCCTCGTGGCTCCTAGGCTGATTAACTGGACCCTGACCTTGTTGGTCTACTAGACGAGCCAAGATGCCCGTCATCTGATTTATGGCTGTCGCCACTTGTTCTCCAAAGTCTACCCCTTGTCCTTGACCTAAACCTCGTCCTTGACCTTAGTCAATTGCTGATCCTCGGTCGTCACCCTCATTTTGGGGTTGTCTTGCCCCGCGCCCTCGTCCTCGACCTCTACCTCGGCCTCGGCCTCGTCTACCGTCCATGATTTCTATAATAGGTAGACATAATTAAATACGATTGTAAAATAAAAGAATATATAATACTACGGAACAAAGTGAAATAAGATAGGGGAAAAATAAAAGGAAATAACACGAATTGAAATAAACAACTTAACAAATTAAATTGTGAAACAAATGAGGGAATTTTCTAAAATTACCCAAATTTTCATACATATAATCCGTGGGAATCAAGTACACTACGGTGGCATGTTTACTACAAAAGAGTACACAAAAATTGCTTTCACGGCCAATTCATCACACAAAGTACAATAGTGAAAGTAGTAAATAAACATGCACCCACAGAGATGAGAATCCCTCTAATAATGTTCTCCTTACAATAAGGTTAATAAAATCCTAAGACTTTAGTACTACTATCCTAATCCTCAGCAGGTCCACTAGGAAGGATCTCCTCGGACGGGTCCTCCTCCTCAGGCTCAACCTCCTCAGAAGGGTCGTCCTCCATCAATATGTCCTCATAGGGCTCCTCCTCTGAGGAATCCTCTCCTACAGACCTATCAAGCAAAGCGTCTGCATTAACATCAGCCACAGTATCCTCCAAAGCAGTGATGTCAGCCCTAATCCTCGCAGTCCGATCATGAACCTCATCAGACATCCTATCAAGTCGGGCCCGGAACCTCTGGACCTGATCATGAGCAGCCCTAGTCCTATTGCGTTCCTCATCGATTCAGGCCTCTAGTAGCTCGACTCGAGCCTCTAAATCTCGAATCCGGCCCTGACGGTAGTTCATGACATCCATCGCAGCCGCTATCTCTTCTTGAAGATCCCTATCAGTATCAAGCAACTCCTCACGCTCAACATCAATGAATAACACCACAGCATTAGGATAGGAGTATCTCCTCCTACATGCGCATCTCAAAACTCCCCCTCGACGTGGGGTAAACAGAAGTCGGGTCCCATCATCCCCGCTCACTCTATATCGAACAGGCCTAGCTGGTGGCCGTGACCATTAGCCCCCTATTCGTTAGCTCCTGGAGCACCACTACAGCTCGCCATCCCTACAAACAATCCAGAACTTAAGTTAGAAATTTCAAAATTTCAACTTCACTAAAATATCAAACTTAAAGTACAAGAAACCATTCTAAAAAGAACTTTTAAAAATTTTCCTTTATAGACCTCTAATCTAGGCTCTGATTCCACCTGTGACAGCCCCACTTCCCCTTAAGGCTAAAGGGTTAGTGGGCTGCCTGCCCAACTCTCGCCGGGACTCGAGCATTCAATGATACTAACTTAAACGGACAAAACCACCAATCATAGTAACATTAATATTAAAACTGTAAAGTAATGTTTAATCTTAAAATTACAGTTATCCACTCAAAATACTTAAAATCCTCGAGCCATATTTTAATACATTTCCATAAGTCTAAAATATACATCACCAAAAGAATATACAAAACATTTCTGCATATTCGAGACAAAAGCCAAAAGAACAAGCACTAGCCCTATCTAGGCCTCTGGATTCTCGTCACCTGTTAAGGAAAATCAAACGGGAACGGGGGTGAGCTAAAAAGCTCGTGAGTTTCCAAAAGACATACACATGCATTTCAAACAGTAATATAATAAGCAATAATTTAAACACGTAGGAAAATTAAATTTAACACACAAGGAGGATACGGTGGCTCTCAGGAGCCTAATTCCACATTTCACGAACATTTATAGTAGTCGACACTCCGTCGACTTTCAATCCAAGTAGACGACTCTTCACGCCAAACTCCAACCACCAAACTCCCCCTACCGGGCCCGCACGCCAAACACTTAAACAGTTAAGCAGTTAACCACTCAAGGGACACGACCAAGAGTGGTTGTGTAACACTTTTCTTCTCCAAATTATAACACAAGGAAAACACGTAAGTTACCGACTCTACTTAGAAGGGAGCAATAAAGTATACTCTCCTTTAAGCGAGCAGTTCAACAAATTTCAAATTTTACATTTTAAACGAGTAATAAGTCTTGGAGCACGTGCACGCACAAATCATTCAAATGAAAGCATTTAACATGCATTGAAAACTCACCAACAAAGTAAGGGTCGGAATCCAAGTTTTGATCAAATGGCAAAACAGCACTTCGCCCTAAAATAATTAAAAGAGAACGGAAATAAGCTTTCCTAGTTCACCGACCAAATTTATTTCCAAAGGAAGTAAATTCGATAACTTTCTAATTTGAGCTGAAATATTTGAAAAATCGTAACTTGAGTTATACAAGTCCAAATTTCACACACTTGGTACCGTTGGAAACCTCTTTAAAATTTATAAAACTTTGTAGAAGACACCCAGTTAAAATTCTGGGCAGAAATTGCCCAGATTTTCGAGAAAGAAACTGCTACAGTACCAAAACAGGGCACGTCAGGTTGGTCGACCAGTCCACTTTGAAAATTCACCAAAAATTACAGAAAATGAATTGGCCTCTCAAATTTATACAGTTTAAAATACTATGTAAGAAATTTCAAACGCCACCAATGGCACTCATTTCCGACACTCGAGCAAGAAATTATAGCAGTTCAAACAGAGGGGATTCAAAATTATGGGATTTTCAATTTTCAGGTTTGCAGGGCAGAATTCTAGGCCCTGTTTGAGTGACGATTTCTTGTCCAAAAATTACCAATTTCGTACAATAATACTTCCATATATATAATAGATTCGTACCAAAATTCAACCAGAAATTCGAATGGGAAGACAGTTTTCTACTCGCCCAAGTTGAGCTCAACTATTTCATTCAAACTGTGAAATTTTAACCCCTTACTTTAAGTACCTAGATCATGCCTCAAATCATCACCAATTGGCCTAATATTCGAAACCAAGCTAGTATTGAACTTCCTAAGCCTAATTTTGGTCAAAAATGATAGAAGATTATATCAATTTTTAACATTAAGAGCAGTCCAAAATTCGGCCAGCATGTTTCCCCAAATTTCCAGATTTTGGCTTCAACTCAACACTCATTCTTGCTATGACTTTTAAAGGGATTTTGTGGGGAAAATTTAACCACTTAACGTCCAACATTTAAGCCTCATATTAAGCCTTCAAGATTGCCAAAATATCAGCCACGAATTAAAGAAAAATCAGAAAATTTCAACCCCCAAATTCACCCTCTCCTAGCCGGTTTTCCTTGAGGTTTTTCTTCCATCTTCTTAGCAACAATTTAAAGCATATGCACACATATATCTCCATTTAACCAACTAATAGACAAATTCACACATTTTGTGGGAATTCCAAGAGCCCACATTTTCACCATAATCATCAAATTGCAAAGTAATGAAGCTTAGCATCTTAAACCACACAATCAACATCAATCAAGGTTCTAAGAACCTATCAACCACCCAAGTCCTACTTTCATGCTCGGAGTTTTTTAAAGAAGGTACAAGGATGAAGTTGCTAGGATTTTACCTCTCCTTAGTTGATGGCAAAGCACCGAGAAAATGCAAGTGTTAACACCCAAGACTTCCTCCTCAAAGCTCCTTGCTCAAGCTCCGAGCTATTGCCAAGTTTAGTGCTAGATTGTTGAGGTTTTTAGTGAGGAAAATGGAGAAGAATTTGATGGAAAAGCAAGAGGAAGAAGAAGAAGGCAGTTCGGGTGAGAGAGATGAGAAGGTTTTTTGAGCAATTTTGAAGAGTTAAATGGAAAAAGGAAGACAAGACACAAGTCTTGTCTTATAACCCCAAAAGTCAACACTTCAATAGTAAACTTAATTAGCAATTTGGAGGGAAAATTAATTGTCTTATTTGGCTTGAGATTAAGGGCAAATCTCGATTAGGAGAGGGGAAAGAAAAGAAAAATTTTAAGTGAACTGGAAGAAATTAGTTGGAAGAAATAGTGGCTAGTTAAAATTCTAGATTTGAAGAGGTTAATCCAATTCTTAATCAAGGTTTCAAAACCCTAATTGATCACCTTCAATAACCTAATATTAGTAATTTAATTTCACTTTTAACCTACCAATGATCATCCGTATTCTCCTTCACTAATTCACTCACAGTCCGAGTTTACCTCGAAAAACGTGTTTTTACATTTTTCACTAATAGACGCTATAAGGCGATATTAAAAAGGTAAATTAATGCTAAAAGTCAACGAGAAATTATAAATGAGGTAAAATTTGAATTTGATGAGATAAATGAATAAATAGATAAATAAAAATGAGTTGTATATATATATATATATATATTTATTTATTTTTTTTAAAAGTTTTGAAGACTAGAATTAACTCAATAATAAGAATAAAATAAATAAAAGGATACTCAAATGAATTGATGGAGGTAATAATAATAATAATATTTAAATTAATAAATTTTGAGGCCTTCACAAAGGAAGTAAGGCAATGATTAATAGTAGTTCTGCATAAGTAGGATTCATGTACATGGATACGGCATAAAGCAGTTATACAAGAAACGCAAATGGTAGGATCTACATAGTGCTCTTAATCTGTTAAAGTCATTAGGATTAAGGCAGAAGTCTAAAGCAAAATATCGAAGATTTGGTGAACATGAAGATGGTATTGAGAGTGCATCAGAATCACCATTTCTGGACTCATTCTTTGGGAGCAGGGAATATGGATACTTTTCGGATGACAGGTTTTCTAGTTAGCAGCTCGAAGATACACACATCATCAACAACTAAGCCTTTTTCTTTTGCAAAATGGGACCAACCTTTACTCAGACTTGTAAGAACTTCATTTTTCATAAGTGTGCCCATAGTCCACTTAGTGCCATCAGAATCTATAATCTGTATAGATTCTTGGACATTATGCAAGTGAGTGAGCGAGAATTTGTATGGAATGTAGAGGATAAAAGAGTGGCTGACATTGTGTTGCTGGAGTCTGACTGAGAAGAATGGATTCTCTGAAGTGAAAGCTTCAGGATCAGCAGTCTGCTCCATAATTTGTTTGTTTGTTGGAGCAGTTTCTTTTGCATGCATTTTGAAGAGCTTCCTTTCTCTGTTTTTTGCTGACAAAAGAACTTTGTGCAAAATAAAGAGTCATTTTCTTGAGTTCTTCATCACTTTGATCACTACTGTCGGAAGAAGATAAAATTTCTATGTATTCTGGGCTATTTGTGGTAAGTTGTGATGGATAATCTATTTCTGCTCCAGATGTGTCAAAAATTGCAACATGGAAATCTGGACCGCCTTCATATTTGAACCAAAGAGAGTATAGATGAACGAGTGAGTGATCGTTGACGAATTCTTTCCAACCATGGCATAAGTAAAGAGTATTTTTTTTCTTCTCAGCATTTAGGTGGTAATGAGCACCGGTCCTAAGATACAGTTTGACATTGAAGGGAATTTGTGCACCAAATTCTTTGACAAAGTTTTATGGCAGTTCAAGTTCTCCTTTGCTTATGGTGTTGTCTGTGATAATGCGACAGAAACTCGAGTACTTTGAAGAAGAGGATTCCTTGGTGGTGTCCATTGTTCCTGCAATTTTGATCGATGGTGGTTTTTTTTTTTTTTGAATCACAAATGAGTAATTGGACAAAAAAGATCAGGATGCAAATATGTGTGAATCAGGAAGAACAAGAAAGTCAGAGTTTATTCTTATGTTTCTAGGTCTATTTATTTGTGGATTGTGGATTAAAATCGAAAGCAGTAATAAAAATTATGATTAGTATGTGGATAAATTGTGAGTTAATGGAATGCTATACAATGAATCTGTTAAGATTCCACAATGCTCATTATTATGGAGACTATGAAGCGTGCATTAATGGGAAGCTGTATGCAAAAAAATTGAAGGGCATTTACTGTACATAGATAAGAGTGAACTCAAATATTAGGGTAGATGCATGAACCACCGATGATAAAGCACAGAGCAATGTGATTATGGCAGCATCATACATGCTTCGTAGTTGTGATTGGTATGAGAATGCTGTGTAGGAAATGGAAAATGAGGAGGGAAGAGGAGAAATTGTATGCGGGAGGGAAAAAAATTTAGATTTATAATTAGAAAGGGAGAAGGAAGATACCGTTTAACTTGGAGAAAGGCAGTGGAAGGTTGAAGGGCATGCAATCACTCTGCGACCTGTACTGATGAATTAGGAGGAGAATTTGCAATGACAGGAAGATGGATGCTGGAACGGTAGGGTGAAGAGGAAAGGAAGGTAGGTTAAAAGAGGAGATTAACGGAGGAGATTGTAACTCTAAGGGAAAGTGAAATGCCTGTTTTGGGCTTCGTCTAATTAATATGGGAAAACAATGGAAAGGTTAAAATATGTGGGCTCCGTTTGGATTCTGTTTTTAGGGCTATTTTTTCATATACTGTTTTTCACACCCCAAATGCTACAGTAATACACAACTAAAAATAACCCCAAAAACAACTCAATATTTTGTTGGTTTTTTTTCCCTATTCCTTTTTTCTTTTCCATTTCTTTTTTCTTTTTCCTTTTTCTTCTTTTCCCTTCTTCACATGACCTCTTTTTTTTTTTTTCTTTTCTTTCTTCTTCTTTCTTTCTCTCTTCCTCTCCTCCCTCCCACCTTCCCCTCCCTCACCTTCACCCTCCTCACTCCTCCCCTCCTGCTCCCCTCCCCCTCTCCCTCCCTCCTCCCAGCCACCAGGATCTTGTGCACGACCAAATCATGACTAGATCAGCGAGATGGGGAGATGGAAGGGGAGGAGAGGGAGAGGGAGGGGGAGGAGGGAGGAAAGGAAGAGAGAAAGAAATAAGAAGAAGAAAGAGAAAAAAAAAAGAGGTCTGGTGGCCTGGATGGATATTAGTTATAAAAGTTTCTTAGGTTTTGTGTAGCTGCTAAATGGTGCAGATCTATGAAGAAGCATTGTTTGGAGAGATTTTTGATAAATGCGTTTGCTTATTCTAGAATAATTTCTTATTCAAGTGTGAAATTCGGTGGAAAATTGAAATTAATAAAATGAGTTATTAAAAACTATAATATAGAATAGATATTTATAATATATAATATCTGGTATATATGAATAGAGATTTTTGATGGACGTAGATAGAGAGAAAAATAAGAAGCTGCAGTAAATATTTATTTGTTAAGGAATTTTTAGTGGAAAAGGTATGTTGAATATTATTTTTGTTTCATAGTCTATTCTGCTTGCTTTTTATGATGAATGAAAAGTTTAGCGTCCATTCGATATATTTTAATATTCTAAGTTGGTTGGATAATTGTATGTTAGAATGATTGGAAATAATGAAATTATAGTTTGGAGACAATATTTTATGCATAAAGGTATGTGATTTTATAAGTAGTTTTAAATGGTAATTGTTAGTAATACAGATGTATTTGGGAAAAAAATTTGGTATGCTGTCTGTAAGTAGAATTTTCTAGGAATTAAATAATGAATAATTAGACACAAGGGAAATTGATTGACATTTTGAAGTGTTTTGTGTACAGATTTTAATTTGGATGTGTACCTAGAGTAGTTGGGAATTATTTTTATACTACTGTTTTTTGTGTCATTTTCGTGTTAGCCATTAGAATTTATTTTAAGGGAATTACTTTTTTTTATGGAAAGGGGAATTTTTAAATGAAGGGCTAAACTAATTGTATATGCATTTTGAAGAGTTTGTTCATAAATGCCTTTGTTTATCGAGATATAATTTCTTATTTGGGTGTTGGATTGAGTTAAATATTGAGAATTAATAAAACAAATTATTAGTATCTATAATATAGATTATTAATTTGAGATGTAAAAAAGTTTAGTGTATATAAGTGCAGATCTTAGACATGTTAATTTGAGATTAACTTGTTTATTTAGTTGTTATGTATGTCAAATTAGATTTGATTATATGCGATTCAAGAGTTTTAAAATTTATAATTTTTATGAAAAACTAAACTTTTTGAAAAGGTTTCAAAATTTGATGATTTTTCATCCAATGGATTTTCTTGAAAAAGGTTGTTTTTCATGGCATAAAATTTCTTGAAAATGTTAAAACTTTCAATCAAGTCAAAGTTCCATTGTTGCCTTTCTATGTGATGTGATCACCAAAAACCAACAAAAAAAAAAGGAGGAAACAAGAAACGGAAAGGAAGAATGAAATAAGAGGTAATAAGCATGATCATGCTCTCGCGGCATCTTTTTGCTTTCTTGTTTCATGCACATAAAAGTTACGTGCATATGTTCTTCTTGTTTGATTTGTAAGTTGATAGCAGTCAAAAAAATTGAGAAGGAAAGGAAAGTTGGATGCATAATTTGCTTCTTGTAGTCTTGTAGCTACGCTTTTGATGAAATTTCTCATGCATCTTGACTTGTTTCTTTTTCATGAGATGATCAAGATAATGATGATTTTGATCGCTACTTATTGCTAGAAATTTTCTGGAAAAA
The DNA here is from genome assembly GCA_013103745.1 of Gardenia jasminoides. Taxonomy (NCBI): domain Eukaryota; kingdom Viridiplantae; phylum Streptophyta; class Magnoliopsida; order Gentianales; family Rubiaceae; genus Gardenia; species Gardenia jasminoides. The sequence continues at coordinate 29,978,302 of CM023096.1, forward strand.
GGAAATTATGAAGAAAAGTTAGTTTCTAATGACAAATAGGATTTGGTCATTCATTTCCTTTCCATTTGGGTTTCTAGACTAATATGGAAATTTTCTATAATTCTAATGTGATTAGAATTAAGGTATTTTCTAGAAATTTTAGAAATTCAAATTGGACAAGGAGTTGCTCAATTAAAATTTGGAAACTTACTTAATTTTGTGAGATTAGAATTAAAAAATAAACCAACTTTGAAAACTTTCCAATTTGATAAGATTAAATTCAAATGGTATTCAAATACTTTTAGAAATGTACCTAAATTTTAGTGATACTAAAATTAAGGACGTGTAACCAACTTTAGAAATTACCAAATTTGATGCAATTAAGTTTAGTAAGTGCTCAAATACTTTTAGAAACTTTCTAGTTTAATGAGATTAAATTAAGAAAGTGATCTAAAGTTAGCATATGAGATCCTAAAATGGTTTAAAAGAAAATTTCCAAAAATGAGTTAATTAGGAAATTCTAGTTAGACTAGAAAATCCTAATTTTGACTTGGATTGTTATTCGATTGTAAAGAATTTCTTATCATGGTTGTAAAGCATGGAAAATCATTTTAATGAGATTAGAATGTGGTTTCCATAATTTAAAATAAAAGAATTGGAAAGAAATTTGGAAACTATTTAATATTCCTTAAGAAATAAGATTTCCTAAGAAATATAAGTTTCCAATCGGACTAAAGTGATTTGGAAATTATATTTATGTTTTATTATGAATAAAATATAGTTTCCAAGTTAGTAGAATTGCCAAAAAAAAAAAGGGATTCCTTGTATTTATTTCTTGGAAATTAAAAAAAAAAGGAGAGAAGGGCGCTGGTCTTGGCAGTGAAGTTCAATCTTTTCTTGAGCATCGCTAAAAGTTTAGCAACAGTCTTTTTATGAAAAAATTGTGTCACTAAAAACAGTTTTCTGTCACTAAAACAATTGTCCAGCCATGAAAATAATTCGATTGAATTTGATTCAATTAATTTTAAACCTCTTGAGTAGAAGCCTTTTGAGATTAAAGGCTTGTGCATATAATGATACATGATTGGAACTAAATAAATATTTATGCTTTCATTTAATATTGTATTTTATGAATGCATGATGGATGATTATGGACTATATCCAATATGATTGTGAATGGTTGAACATATGTATGGTTTTAGTTTTGGTATTTTCGAAATAGGGCTTGCGTGTCCTGCCTTCTCTGTATATTTTTAATGTAAATTCTCTTCTCATCTCACTCCCCTTGAATGTAACTCAAGGTTTCTCCCAATATCATGTAATGTACTATATTAGGGATAGGGAGAGGGTGAGGATTTAAAATATTTAAAATAGATTTATATTTGTAATGTATAAAGAAGATGGAGATGACACCAATTCCACCATAGCGGACATACAAAAGGCATACAGGGCATGGAGATGTCGCTTGTCCTTTCGTTTGACTATCTAGTTTCCTTTTGGCTCAAGGAAACTAGTTTAGGAATAAAGTCCATAATCATCCATATTTAATTATAGTATGTTTTTTTATTTATGTTGATGAATGGATATGCATGCTATATATATTTGATGAGACCAATTTGGAATACCATGTCTAAATCCCTCTACTCAAATATTAAGTCAAAACTTAAGTTGCCTTCTATTATTATAGTTAAAATGAAATCATATTCGAGTTAACTTGTTGAATACACTTAACGTTGCTTTACCATGAGGAGTTTTAGCTATGAGATGAAATCTCGGAATAATGGGTATGACTTAACTAAAACTTGTGACTTGTTGAGTACACTCAAGATCAAAAAGTTTTAGAGGCAAAGGTTGGGTAACACATATAATGTGATTTATCAAGAGTTGATAACTCAACTATCTAGAAGTTACAAAAGTTGTCATTGGTAATAAGTACCTACCTGTTAAAAATATTTTGATTTGTTGAGCACACTCAAGATCAAAATAACTAGATGGGTGCCTACTAGGAATTTTGCAATTCTCGAATCTATATAAAAGGTTATAGATTTGAATAAAATAGTGGGAGCAAAACCAAATTTAATTTTTATGTCATTTTTTACTTGGTTTTGTTTTGCATAAATAGTAATTCTCTTTTATCTTTATTATCCATTGTAGAAATTATGAGTAATTGCATATTATCCTCGATATAATTGATATTTTCAATTTCTTGGATTGGCAAATTAAATTGAGAAAAGTTCTCAATAAAAATTTGGCTATATCATTTAAAACCTTAGCATTTGCAATTATGAAAGTTGTAATGGAATTAACAAAACTTGTTTATAGTAAGTAAAAGGGGATGATAATAGTGTATCATAGTTACTTCCTAAATCTCCTATGCTACAAAAGGTTTCAATTTCTTTTACTATGATTATACATCTCAAGAGTTGAATGATGAATAATCAAGGTATAAGCTGTATGAATTCCTTGAGCAATTATTCCATTACAAAATGACAAAAATTTCTCTAATTAAATATTGTTTTATTAGAGAATGATTGACTATATCGAGAAATTTAGATCAATCAAAGTTTTGTCATGCACTATTAGTCAAGCGTTGACTAAAAGGAATTACTTATCAAGAGTTGACAAGAAGAATTAATTATCAAGAGTTGATAAGTTAAGAGGTTTTAAAGAACTAGCCTTATAGTACAAACATTCAAGGCATGGTTTTAAAATGCAACTTTGTGAAAGTTTCATTTTTGAGATTAACTAGTGGACTTATTTTAGAACTTAATAAGTGTTATTATTTTCTAAAATAAAGGTTCATTTCTCAAAATAACATTAGATGCTTTGAAGCCATCTTCAGCATCGGTGAATTAGTCTTTTCAATAAGAAACATATTTCATAAATCATATGATGATTTGACTCAATTGATTATGAATCATTTGAGACATGAATCTTATTCACTAATAAAAGGACTAATTTGATCTTTTCAAGGAATTGTTAAAATTCATACATTATGATTTATGTAGAAGATTAACAATTCATGCTAGAAATGCTTATTTCTCATACTTTATTACTTTTACTAATAACAACTCAAAATGGATAAATGTATCTTAAGGTATAAATCCAAAACTTTGAGAAGTTAAGAGGTTTATGTATAAAGTAGAGAAATAATTTGGTCTAGTATTAGGACACCTAGCTATGATCAAGTTGAAGAATACTTGAGCCATGGTAGAGTATTGAAACACCATGATTTGATCAAGGCGGTGAATACTTAATCTAAGGGTTTCAAAATTAATTAAAGGACAATGAGATTCTCAAGTAAAATAATTTTTCTAGTTATCTCAATTATTGTTGAGTAATCTAGATAAAGAATTATATCTCATGAGATAAGATGTCCCATGCAAGTTTACCAAAATGGTTTTGGGGGTTTGTCATAGATAAAATTGTCTCATATATAATAAATCTTGTTCCATAAATATATTTGTTCAAAGTGTGCCATATGAGATATGGAATGTTAAGGAATCCAAATTTTGTGAAAGTTTGGATTGTGCTACTTATGAAGTGCATATCCATAATCGATAAAATGGAGTTAAGATCCGATTAAAACCTTTTGTGAAGTATTCTTGAGAATTAAAGGAAAAGAAAAAGAGGGCCAAAAGAAGAAGAGCAAATCGGTTCTTTTGATTTCATTTGGTTTAAATTTTTCCTTAGCACATATGTTAGGATTTCCTTATTTTCTCCAAGAATTTTATAATTCTATCATCTCTAAGAGTAAAAGTGTTTTAACTCTAAAATTACTATTTTCTAGATATATGATTTATTCTAGATAAAGTAGTGGGAGAAAGATGGAACTTAAAACTTGAAATAGTTTCAAGTATCACAAAAGGAAGTTGAACAAAATGCATAGAATTGGGGCTTGCATTTCATGATGATGAGGCGCAGCGAAAGCTCTTAAAAAATGGTTTCATAAGTTTTAGAAATATAGATTTCTTATAAAAATCATGATATTTGATCGTGGATCTTTTAAATGACTTATGAATACTTTTATAACTTATAGAGATGGTTAAGAACTAAAAATCTAAAAATGAATTCCATATTTGACGAAGGGTAGTGACCTTAGTCAATCCACCTAAATGTTTAAAAACCTATTAGGTGCAAAAGAGTTTTTAGAGTAAAGACCAATATGGAAGGTAAAATGTTACCTATAGAGTTTGGTTGGTAGAGAGGTCACTATTAAAGATAAGTAATTATCTTTAAAGAAACCTTCTTACTAATCAATATACTCAAATTCATTTATATTTACTTGATTGTTTTAACTATGAGTTATGGTATGGCAAATAGATGTTAAAACAACTTTTCTTAAATGGAAACAACAAATGATTGTGTATATGACACAATTTAAAGGTTTTTACACCTTGTATGCCAATAAAGCAAATCTCTAAAAGTTGTATCATCCATTTTGATGAAATAATCAAAGAGTTTGATTTTATCAAAAGTATGGATGGCCTTGTACTTATATATGATTTAGTGGGAGCTATTGTTAGTTTCTTGCATCAATATAGTTGATATATGACACATGGAAAGGTATACCTATGCTCCAAAATTATAGGTATAGCTATCCGAGACTTCCTTCATGATATAAAGAAGCGGCAATCTTCCTTTAGAATAAAGGTCTATGTTGATAGGTATGATTGCTTGAGTTTTTTAGGTACTTAGATAAGATGTTAAAGTTGTTTAGCATGGAGTAATCTAAGAAGGGGTTTTATCTATATTGTATAGAATAATTCTTTTATTATACTAAACTGTGACGCCCTCACCTCTCCCTAGGGCGTACCCTACGGTATCAGCGAAACGCCTGCCCAACTCTCGCCAGGACTCACTACATAATTCAATTATAAATACAAGCATTCATTCTTAAAACCCAAGTTAAAGTCTATCAAAATCACTACTTCAACTTTCCAGAGTACAAGCCCAATAATTCTATCAAAATTACAATAATAATAACTTCAAATACAATAATCCACCAAGTTTGCGAATAATTTCAATCTTATACAAAAGTACGGAAATCCTACAAAAGAAACTAATTTCTCGATTTACAATCTCCACTTCAAGACCAGTTAAGGAAAACAAATATATTGGGGTGAGCTAATGCTCAGTGAGGTCAAGAATTCACACACAAGCAGGTTAAAGCAGTAACAAAATTATTAAAGTAGTAAAACAGTAGAAAAGCTCAAAACTCACATAAAACAATTTAAAGAATTCAATATAAAAGGATACGGTTGGCCCTGTGACAGCCCACCTCCCCCTAGGGCGAACCAAAGGGGTTGGCGGACCGCCAACCCAACTCTCGCCAGGACTCACTCACTCGAATGACCAATAACCCTTCGAAAGTGAACGTAATTAACCATTTCAATCCAAACCACAAATAAAACTTTACTAAATTCAACTTACAACTCTAACTCTCAAATTACCATAAACCATCAAATTCGTCTATTAATTTCAATCTTATACAAAGCGAGGCAATCCTATAAAAATACTAGCTTCCTCGATTCACGCCACACCTCAAACCCAGTAAGGAAAACAAATTGGGGTGAGCTAACGCCAGTGAGGCAAGAAAACATGCCAACATGCAGGTTCAAGAAAATTACACCTTTATTAAACAAGATAAGTAACCAGGACTTTGAACAAGAATACAAATACAGTATTTAATTACACATTAAATAAAGGATAGGGCTCTCGTGAGCCAAGTTCCACTAATCTTGATCACATTCCAAATAGTTGATCCAGCTACACTTGTCAACCATCTCCGCCCACCATTTCACCCCCAACCGGGCCCGTCAAAATAGAAAATTTGGTAATACTCGAGTATACCTGTAAGTAGTCGGCGCACTCCAACCAACAAAATATGTGAAAACTCATGATTTACCAATCCTCGCCAAGCCCTTGCCGCCCGAGGTGAAAGGTTTACCAATGAGATTTTAAGGCCCCTAACAGGTCTAAATAGTAAGTAAGATGATGAGACAACGCTCAATCATCAAACAAGTACAAGCACAAGTCAGGCAAGTTATTTCAAGTACCACAAATACAAGCAAGCAAGTCAGGTCAAGTAAGAGAGGTCGGACGAGATAAATTACACGTCTGCCTCGACAAGTTTAATATTACGAACAATTTAAATAGGTAACAGGTCAAGCAAGTCAACAAATCATGCACTTGACACTCACCAAATAACCGAGAGCAAGCGAGAAAATTCAGGAGGTCATACAAGCGTCTCGGTGTCCACGTGATCACCTGAGATATGAAAATCCATTTTCAAACTTGAAATGACGCGACATGCATACACTCAATGATAAAACACACGAGAAATATTTATAAACACTTAAAATAGCAAAAGGAGCACATGCATGGGCGATAAACGAAAAACGGACAAGAACTAAACGAAAATGGAAAACACACACTAATAGGTGTACAAGACAGTTTTGACACTTTGTACGCCGTTACCCATAACTCAGGCTACAAGTATCGGATTAGAGTGCACGAGGTGCCGTTTCGAAGCTAAGAGAACAAGATACAACTTTTATGAAGACAACTTCTGCCCAGATTCACTCTTTCTAGGACAAAAATGCAGAAACAGGTCCAGGAATTTCAGTATCAGGATTTCCGACAGGTTTTATTCAAACGATCATAACTCAGCTCACAAATCCAAATCAAGAAATTATAAAGCCGTTAGAAAGCTAACATACAAGGCTACAATTTGTAAGAAGACATCAAAAGAAAAAACATTCATTTTCCCCTTCAAAATGACCCACTACTGCAGCAAAATAAGATTCCTGACAGAAACAGGGTAACAGGGGTAATTTAGTCATTTCACATGCTACAGTGTTCCGATTCATCTGAAAATTTACAGGTAGAATCCTCACTCAATTCTCTACAACTTTCATGTTTTGTGCTCAAGCTAATATAGTCTCCATCATATTCGAATATTCAACCCAAATTCTGTAATAGCCCCACCTCTCCCAAGGGCGAACCCAAGGGTATCAGCGGACTGTCTGCCCAGCTCTCGCCAGGACTCACTGCAAACCCTCAAGCATATTATAGATTTCAAATAATCACACTTCAAGATCTCTAAAATAATAATACATGCATTTGCTCTTAAAGCCTTAATTGAGGTCCAACAATAAATGATAGTTAACTTACAAAGGTAAAACCTCAATAATATCTAATAAAACTCTTATAACATCAAATTCAGGTACAATAAATCCTTAACGTCAAAGTTTAATATTCAGCTTATACAAAATTATGAAAATCCTACCAACGTAACTAAATCCTCGATCTACGTTTTCCACTTCGAGACCTGTTAAGGAAAACAAACTGGGGTGAGCTAACGCTCAGTGAGGCCAAGGAGAAACATGCAAGCACGTAATCAAGTAAGTAGGAAAGCCAGTAAATTCAGATATAAAAGCATGTAAATCACTCATTCACTTGTACAATCGCAATTTTCACCAGGAGATTGTATTCTTAAGGAATCACTACTCGAGGGCTCACATTAGACAAAAGTCTTGGAGTTGGGTTTGGAGAACCCTCTTCGAGCCTCTCTATCTACAGTGAAGTTGTGCAAGTACAGTGACCAGTTCATACAAGAAAACTATACAGTACGGGTAAGGATACAGGGCTCTCAGGAGCCAATTTCCACGATTAAGCAGTTGAGTCCATTTCATCCCCAACCGTTGACCTTCCGTCAACTTAACACAGATAAAATCCGTAGAAACTCCACTTATTACAACCTCCGTCCAACAGTTCAGCCTCTCGGGCCCGAAACCAAACAGGTAGATTTAAAAGGTAAAGCTACATCGAGCAATACCGAGCAAGACCTCTCCAATAGGTCAAGCTCAAAGAACAGTACCTAAGGTTCACCAAGCTTCCCGACCAAGCCCTTGCCGGCTCGGGTCCCAAGGATCCCCAATAGGTTTTGGGCGTCCCCATTTAACACTTTTAAGTCGATGGATTATTCCAATCGACATTCAGATACAGTCAAGTCAAATAACATTCATGTACATGCAAGACAAGTAAAAGAGAACGAGCGCGATAAAGTACACTCTCGCCTCAACAGGTTTCATTCACATAAACATGTCAAGTAATTCAACAAGTCATGCACTTGACACTCACCGAAGTCAAAAGTCCATGGCAAAAGCACGCAAGATCAATTGAGGTTTTTCCGAGATCTTCTCGATCACCTGAGATAAATAGGAGTATTTTCATTCAAAACACCTGAATAATATTCGATAAATGTCTTTAAAAATGTCTCAATGAGACTCAAGTTGAGTTCAAGATTCCCTAATTTGAAAATCAAGTGAGACACTAAGTTGGCACGAAAATCAAGAAAGAGGGTCGACCATTTTCATATCAAAGTTTCCACGTTTACGCCCTATAATAATTAAAAGAGAGTGGAAATAGGTTTCCCTAGTTTACCGACCAAATTTACCTCATAAGAAAGCAAGTTCGATAATTTCCTAATTTGAGCTGAAATTTTTGAAAAATCGTAACTTGAGCTGTACAAGTCAGAATTTCACATACTTGGTACCGTTAGAAACCTATTGAAAAGTTCTAAAACTTTACAGAAGACATCAAATTAAAATTATGGACGAAATTAACCCATATTTTCGTTGAACATTCTGCTACAGTAAAGAAACAGTGCTTATCAGGTTGGACATCCAGAGCACTTTGAAAATTCGTCAAAAATTACAGAAAGTTAGTTAACCTTTGAAATTCATACACGATATAGTAATACATAAGGAGTTTCAACAGCCACTGACGGAACTCAATTCTGACATCCGAGCATGAAATGACAACAGTTCAAACAAGGGCAGTTTGCAATTCTGCAATTTCTGGAAACATGAAGATGCAGGGCATTTTTCAAGATACTGTTTGAGTGACGAATTCAAGTCCAAAGATTGTCAAATTTGGCACACTAATACTTCCATATATCAACTAGAATCATACCAAAATTAAACTTAAAATTCGAATGGGAAGGCAGTTTTCTGTTTGCCCAAAGTGGGCTTGATCACATTCGCACAATCCTGCCAATTTTACTTCCTCTTCTTATTACTACCTTTAATGCCTCTAAACCACTTCCGATTAACCCCAAATTCGAACCTAAGCTAGTATTGAACTTCCTAAGCCTAATGTTGGTCAAAAATGATAGAAGTTTATATCAAGTTTTAACATAAAAATAAGTCTAAAATTCGGCCAGCATACTATTCCCCAAATTTCCAGATTTTGGCTTCATCATTCTTGCTGGGATTTTCAAAGGGCTTTTCTGGGAAACTTTAACCACTTAACACTCATCATTTAAGCATCAAGTTCAGCTCTTAGTCCAGCCAAAATATTAAAAGGAAAACAGCAATTTTTCTTCCTCATTTTCTTCCTTTCCTCACCCGAATTTTCCTTGAGATTTCTCCTCAAATTTTCAGCCACCATTTCCAACATATATACATTCATTGCATCATTAATCATGCTAGAAATCATATCATCACAATTGTGGGAGTCCAAGAGCCCACTTAATCAACTAACATCAAGAAAGAGACAATTTAAAGGAATTTAATATCTTCAAAAGGGCAACCAACACAAACTCATATTCATCAACATTCATCAAGGTTCTAACAACCTCTCAAACTCCCAATCCTAATGGCATGCTTAAAAATGAAATCAATGAACTAAGATGGAAGCTTTAGATCATTACCTCTTCCAAGAAGTGAGCAATATTCTCCCAAGAAATGCCAAGCTAAAACCCCCAAGCACTCCTCCTCAATGCTCCTTACTCCAAGCCCAAGTTTAGACCAAGATTATTAGGAATTTGTAGATGATTTTGGGGAGGAATTTGAGAAGAATTTTGATGAAACTTCAAGGGAAGAGGGGGAAGGGGGTTTGGCCATAGGGAAGAGAAGAAGGGAGGGATTTTGTGTTAATTTTTAAGTAGATTAAATGAGAAGAGAAAGTCAAGACACAAGTCTTGTCTTGTGCCTCTTAAGTCAACCTTGCATTAATGCCAAACTTATCTATTTGGAGGGAAAATTAATCACTTCATTTGGCTTGAGATTAAGGGACAAATCTCGATTAGGAGAGGGAAAAGATATGGAATAAAATGGAAGTGAATTAGGGTGAATTATGTGGAGAAAGTAATGGCTAATTAAAATTCTAATCCAAGGAGGTTAATTCAACTTAAACTATAACTTTAAACTCTTAATTATAATTACTCTTTTTAATTCACCTCTAATCACTGAATAACATTTCTAACTTACGGGTGATCATCCTTACACTCCATCGCTACGTCACTCACTGCCCGAATTTTTTACCTCGAAAAACGTGTTTTCCTCATTTTCTGTATAATTGATACAGAAGGGCAAATTTTAAAATAAGATGAAGGGAATATTGAAAATCTACTTGAAATATTAATATAGGGCTTAAAATAAGTTTTTCTTAAAACGAAATAAATTAATCAAATAAATAAATAAATAAATTGAATTTTCATTTAAATTCGTTTAAATGTAATTTTAAAATAATTAAACGAATTAATAATAATAATAACATTATTTAAAAATATTAAGTTGTAATAATATCAAAATAAATTTTTGGAGGCTGTTACAAATTCGGACAGAAAATCTAAACAAAAATTTAACACTTGTAGTTCATCCATATCAATGAATTTCTAGCCATCCAATTCAGTTCCTAGCTAAGTAAATTCAACTTCCAATCATTAATTCCCAACATTAAGTCTTGCAACTAATGAAACCCTAACCCTAGCTCTTGGCCAAGGTTCAAGACAAGCAAAACAATAAAACCAATCCATGGAATCATCTTAGAAGCTAAGAATGAGCATTAATCAAGGCTAAACATCAACCAAATTCATCAATTACACCAATTACAAGAAATTCCAACTTTCAAAGTGAAGCTAGTTACTTCCTAACTTGATGTTCTAGGAAAGAACTCCAAGCTCCCAAGTTTCAATCACTTCCTCCTAACTCAAGCTTCAAGATTGGATGGTTGGAACACAAGATTTTCTCTTATTTTTCTCTCTGTTTTTTTTCCTTTCTTTCTTCCTTTGCTCACGGTTTTCTCCCTTTTCTTTTCAGCCTTCCAGCCGACTCTCCTCTCCCATTTTCCTCTTAATTGGTCTCAATTTGGGTTATAAGATAAAGCCTAGGAGATATTTAAGGCATGGGTCAAAGGGTTGGTCAAAACTAGCAAGCCAACCCTAGCATTTCAATGATCTTCCACCTTGGCCCCAAGTGATTTCATTCCTAGCAATTAAGTCCATAAGTTGTAAATCCAACTTAGTCCACTAATACTTAATCACACCTAGTTAGGTCACTAATCACCCAAGACTGACGGCCAGAATTTCCAGATTTGAAAAGCTATATTTGGAACAACATTTGGGCATCGAAATGCCACTGAAAAATTACCAAATTTTGTACACTCAAACCTCACTAAGGTGAACTACGTGTGTACCAAATTTGACCGAAAAAATCGCACGGGAAGGTAACTTTTTAGATGGCCAAAATTTGTGAAAAATCTTGGAACCAAACTGCCAGATTTTTTCCTTTTTTGATTTGTAAACATTTTGCTCAACCAAATCAACCCCAAATCATTCAAATTTTGATACATAAGCTCTAGCAACATTCCTTTAACAAATGAGAGCAAAATGGTAGTAAAATTTGAATCAAAATGCTTCAAAACAGGGCAATAGTTCGGCAAAGTGAAAAAGAGATAAAATTTCCAGATTTTTAACCCAACATTCAAGAGCTTTTGATACACCAAATGATCTTACATTTGCAAAACATTTTACCAACACATAGTGTAACATTTAAGCTTTCAAAACAACCAAGGAATCCATGAAAATAGAAATCCAAAACTGAGCTTGAAACTGGCAAATCGAACTGGCAGCTTTGAGCATTCAAATTCCAGATTTTAAGCTTCCTTAGAAGAAGTTTTGGTTTTGTGCAGTATTTTTTGAAAAATCATAACTTGAGTTCTATAAGTCCTAAAATTATAAATCTTATACCATTGGAAAATAGACTCAATGAACTAAAACTCTTGAGATACACTTATACAAGATTCAAATCAAAAACCAATCAAATTTTAGTTTAATTCACTGCTACAGTAAAAACAGGACATAACAGTCTTGATTTTCAGTCAACTTTTAAAATTCACTAAAATTCACAAAAATAGAACCAGCCCTTGAAATTTATACCACTGAAATAACTCAGATTCTACTTTAAAACACAATAAACGGAACTCAATTTGGATCTTCCTACGCCAAGTTACAATAGTTTTAACACGGCTGTTTCACCAACCCTGCGCCCAGAATTTTCCAGAAAAGGTGTACGAAAATGGTCCTCTTTTAAAAATTGGTTGAGCAGGTTTTTAGCACTCACTTCATCCACATTTGAAGCCACATATATAGAAAGTTTCTTGAGTAGTTTGTGACCAAAACACCATAAAACTTTTGACAAAATCCAAACCAAGGAAGGAAGACAGTTTCGGACAGTTTTGAACCAAAAATTTTCCAGCTTTCGTTCTTTTCTTTTAACTCAAATTTTACTCAACCAAAAGACACAATTTTTGGAAGACATTCAGTACACACATAGGCCAACATAATACAAGTCTTGTAGCATCAAATCTCACCCCAAAAATTCGAATTCAAAACTGGAAAAAAAAAAACGTCCAAGCAGAACCGGCAGCATTGCTATCTTCTTTTCCAAAAAGTTTTTAACCAAACTTTTGACTAACCAAATGGAGAGATTTTTGAGAGATATTTTGCACATATTCCCCTAACATATGGTGTGCATTTTAGCATCAAGAGGCATCAAAAACTCAGCTTCAAAATAGGGGAATTTTCCAGCAAAAAAAATTCAGACAGCCCCCTCCTCATATTTCCAGATTTTTGTCCATCCATTTCACCACAAAATCAAGCCATCAAACAAAGAGAAATCCTCAAGGCCACCACCTAGAATCCACCTCAAGTCCTCTACCTAGGTTGGGAATCCAAGAGCCCAACTTTTGAGCATGCCAACGCAAGCCAAAAACAGTCCACTCTTTGCCAAAGAAACCATAAATTTCCGAAGATTTAAGCTTTAAAAGTTGCAAGGGAGGTTGGGTGAGTGGTTACCTTTCTTCCAAAGCTAATCCTTCAAGTTTTGAGAGTCCACAAGCCCCTCTAAACCTCTCCTCACAGCCGGGCCTTCAAGGGAGCAAAGGATAAGTTTCAAGGTCTTCAAAGTCTACAAATTGCAAGGAAGGATGGAGGGGTGGAGGAGCAATGGAGGTTTTGTGGTTGATTCTAGGAGATGAAATGGAGGGGGAAGAGAGGGGAAGAGAACCGGCCAAGGGAAGAAGAAAGGAAGAGAATGAGAGGCTTGTTTGACTTTGGGGTTTTATGGGAAATGGAAGAAATGGGAGAAAGTTGTGTAATTTGATATAATGTCACCTTTTGTCGTGTCGAGATTGATTCACACGACCCGACACTACGACCTCGATTTCTCTCATTTATATATACTGAATATATATTTTAACATTCGAAACTTACGTCTAGTAATCGACCCTAGGCCCAAGTGCAAAATTTAAACATTCAACTATTTTAATTAAGGACATTATTTAAATGTGCTCAATGCATTTTGAAACTTTTCGTGCCCTTACAATTGATATACGAAAATCAAATAATTCAACTAAAATAATAAAATAATTTTATGAAAAATATGGAATTTTTGCAAATTTAGAAATTAAATAGATGGTACGAGGCCTCACATAAACTCATTGTCTCCTTTGGTCCATGAAGAGTTTAAAGTTGGAAGTTTGAGAATATGCTTGTAAACAACTTACAAAGATGATTTACAAGTTGTTATGCATATATTCATAATATTGGTGTTGTGTGTTGAAAGAGTTTCAAATGAAACACAACTAAAGTTTGATGAAGAAAGGTGTAACATTTCATTGGGATGAGGCATGCAAGAATGCATTCAATAGCATCAAATCTTATCTCATGAGACCACCTATTTTGGCTGCACGTATTTCTAGAAAGCCATTGATCCTTTATATTGTTGCGCAAGAACGTTCAGTAGGGGCATTGCTTGTGCAAGAAAATATTGAGGAGAAAGAAGTTGTACTCTATTATTTGAGTAGAATGATGACCCCTAGTGAATTGAATTACTCACAAATTGAGAAACTGTGCATAGCTCTTGTTTTTGCAATACAAAAGTTGAAGTACTATTTTCAAGCTCACAGTGTAAGACTTATTTCCAAGGCAAATCTCATAAAATATGTGATAAGTAGACCAGTATTGCCTGACTATCTAGCTAGATGGTACCTCTAGTTGCAACAATTTGAAATCATTTATGTTTCGCAAAAGGCTGTCAAGGGTCAGGTGTTGGAAGGTTTTCTAACTGATCATCTAATACCTGTTGAATGGAAATTTTCTGATGATTTTCCTGACGAAGATGTGCTACTCATTGAAGTTCGACCCCCATGAAAAATGTATTTTGATGGTGCTGCTCACCGTCATGGAGTTAGGGCTGGAGTTATATTTGTAACACATGATAGAGAGGTTTTGCCATACTCCTTCACTTTGAGTCATCATTGCTTAAACAATGTTACTGAATACCAAGCTCTTATACTTGGGCTTGAAATGGCTGTTGACATAAAGCAACTAGAGTTTCAAATTTATGGTGACTCAAAGTTAGTTGTTAACTAACTATTGGGAAGTTATGAAGTCAGAAAGACCGAATTGATCCTACATTGCAAATATGCAACGCCTCTCTTAAGATGGCTTGGGGTGCAAGTATTGAACACGTACCGAGAAAAGAAAATAAGCAAACTGATGCCTTAGCCATACTTGCCTCTTCACTTGCCTTGCCAAATTGTGAGATGCAAATTCATGTATGTCAAAAATGGGTGTTTCCACCATTATTTGATGATGAAAGTGGTGAAAAAGATGATGTTCATGTTGTCTCTGTTTATGAAGTAGACAAAGAAGATTGGAGACAACTCCTCATCGATTATCTCAAGCATGGTTGTTAAAATCGCGATCCGGATCATAGGATCGTACGATCTATTATCTGGATCATAGGAATCGATCCAGATCGTTAATAAAATCAAAATTTATGCAAAAATCATCAGGATCGCTGGGTCATTCATGGGATCGTATGATCCTACAATCCCATGGCAATCCTACCGTTTTGAACAAATTAGGAAATATAGGTGTAAATTTCAAAATTAAGCGCGAACCTTTTTAGGCAACTTCATATCAAGAATTGGACCCTTTATGTGCAATTTTATAACAATTTTTGTCCTAAAAATGTAGGCTTTGAAGGTTCATTTGACCAAAAGATAGCAAACATTTATTTCTGTTTTGTTCTTCTAAAGCTTGTAGAAAATTAGGGCATCGAAAAAACACTTCTTCCCCCTTTCTACTTCGAAAAATTTCACAAGTTTTACCATCTATTTCTTTCCTTCATCTACTAATTCTCTCTTCCTAAAGCAATAGCTTATATAAATTTTAGTTTTGGACCTTTGGTATTTTAGTTTTGTCATCAGAGAAGGAAAGGGGCATAGAAGAGAAGGAATCGTTTGAAAGCATAATTTTTGGGTGATGGCATGATGCTGGATTGAAGGCTTTGAAGCAGTAGCTCAGGGTGATAGTGTGATGCTAATTTGGTTTCCTACCATTGGATTTTTATTTCAAACTTAGACTTTGTGTTTACGCCTTAAGTAAATGCTCAACTATTGTCATTCCTAAATTGTTTGTTTAGATGAAATTAAAGATGATAAGCATCTCGTGGCTGTGGGAATAGACGAGATGATATTTATTCCTTGAATCTAATTGTTTTTTTTATTTTCTGTACTAAAATTTATATCTATTCATTTTAGATTTCGTTGGTGACTTGGTTCATTTTAGGACTGAATGATTAAAGATAGAATTGTTGTTACTTGTTATTGGACTACTAATTAGATAAGTTAGATTATATAAGGGCCGGATCAGTCATTGTTAAAGTTCATGGATAACCTTTTAGTTATTTCTTCTGATGCATATAACATGATTGACAAAATGTCGTGGCTGGTTCCTCATGAATATATAACATATTTGACAGTGGATAAATGTCTTCCTTTTGACATCCTTCCATGCAATGGACTTCCTATGCAATTTCCTCCTTAGATTGATCAATTTGACATAGCAATATCTTCAGAGTCATACCTTCCATGTACGGTTGGTCTAAAGAAAAATATACACAAGCTATGTGGATTTTCAACTAGCAATCCGTTCAAGGTTTATAAGGATTTGAGACAACTTCAATGGATGTTGCATATACATGGGCATCGTTCTTAGATTTGTTTTGCACCATTTATATTAGAAGTAAATGCTTATGTTGTATTTGTTGTCTTGTCTTGAGTTTTTTATCATTGTATTGATAATTCTTTTTGTGGACAAGAGAATCACACATGAGAATTATGCTAGAGATCATCCCATATATGTGTCAAAATCCTTTCCATTTTGGTACATTAGATGACAAGGCCCCCTCCAACATTTCCAGTTTACTTCAAGTTGGATAGGTTAATAGAAATACTTGGAAGATAGTCTTAACATGCAATTCGTTTTCTTAAACTATCTTGTTTTTGTGTATTCTTTACCATTCAGCCTTTCCATTTGCTAATATGTTTGATATATTGAAGGATTTTTCTTGACTTTTTGTCCCTTTTGTTGCTTATCCAATAGCAATTTCCTTGTCTATACAAAGCTCCTAGATAACCTTTTAGTTATTTCTTCTATTGCATATAACATGTTTGACAAAATGTCGTGGCTGGTTCCTTATGAATATTTAACATATTTGGCAGTGATTAAATGTCTTCATCAACTCCAAAGAAACAAGGTAGAAAAAATGCACCGGGGCTCGATCGAATCCTGGGTGGGATCAAGGAGTTGAAATTGATGCTAACAAGAAACAAACCCAATGTCAATATTGTGGGATTACTCGAGCAGGTGGCATCTTTAATCTTAAGCACCATTTAGCTTGTACACACGTAATTGTTGAACCATATCCTAGAGTTCTTGATGATGTTAGGAACAAATGTTTGACTTGCTAAGTGCAAGTTCTGAAGAATCAAAGAAAAGAAAACAAAGGGCTAGTAGTAGTATTACGTGTCATTTAGAAGAGGAAGAAGAAGTTAGGCAATTGGTTAAAAAAGGTTCTGTTGAAGATATTTTGTAAGAAAATCTGGGGGGTCAGGTGTAAGATAAACAACAATAAATGAGAAATGGAAGAAGCAAGATAGAGATGAAGTTTGTCAAATCATGGCTAGATGGTTCTATACAAGTGCTATTCCGTTTAATGTAGTGAAGAAATTGGGAGAATATAGGAAATGGCTTAAACCACCTTCTTATCATGAAATGAGAGTGACTTTTTTGAAAAAAGAGGTGCAACAGACATTGAATTTGCTCAATACATGCAAAAGAGAGTGGAAAAAAAATGGTTATACTATTATGTCTGATGGGTGGTCTGATCAAAGAAAGAGAACAATGAATAATTTTCTTGTTAATAGTCCAGCTAGTACGATGTTCTTATCTTCTGTAGACACTAGTGACATTTCAAAAATAGCTCTAAAGTTATTTGAATTGTTAGATGGTGTTGTGGAAAAAGTTGGAGCAGATAATGTTGTGCAGGTCGTCACTAATAATACTTCCAACTATAAGGCAACTGGAAAAATGTTGATGAAAAAGAGAAAAAGATTATTTTGGACCCCTTGCGCTCTCATTGTATTGACTTAATGTTGGAGGATTTTCAAAAATTTGATCCTCTTCACAAAGTCACTATAGAGAAAGCAAAATCAGTGATCGCATATATTTATTCATGGGGTACAGTCATTAATTGGGTGAAATAGTTCACTAATGGCAAGGAGTTGATTAGACCCAGGGTTACTCGCTTTGCTACTTCATACTTGACCATGAGATGTCTCAATAAGTTGAAAGGTAACTTGTTTACTTTCTTCTCCTCTGATCTGTGGAAAACAAGTGTTTATATCTTGTAACAGTATTGAGGATGGTTGATTCTGATGATAAACCTGCCATGGACTTTCTCTATAAAGCGGTTGACCAAGCAAAGGAAGAAATTAGACAAAATGTGAACAATACTCGAAAGAGGTAAATTTTAGAATGATTTATTAAAATTTTGGAAAGAGGTAAATTTCTTTTGGTTATTTCCTTACTAATTAGTGTTTATACAATAGATATGAGCAAGCAGCGATCATTGACAAAAAATGGGAAGACTAATTGAGTCATCCTTTACATGTTATGGGTTATTATTTGAATCCTCAATTTCACTACAGTCCGGATTTCCAATGTGATGCAAATGTTAAACATGGTCTTTATGATTGCATTGCTAAGATGGTTCCCGAAACCAGTGAGAGAGTGAAGATTGATTTACAATTGAATGATTTTCAACATGCAAATGGATTGTTTGGCCATGACAATGCTGTACTAACACGAAACAAGAAATCTCCTGGTTAGTTATTGTTTAAACTTACATATTTTCACTTTTAAATTTTCTATTAATTTATTATTTATTTTAACTTGCTACAGCTGATTGGTGGGAATCTTAAAGGGACGAATGTCCAAAATTGAAAAATTTTTCTGTTTGTGTTCTAAGTTTAACCTGTAGCTCTTCTGGATGCGAAAGAAATTGGAGTGCATTTGAATTGGTAAAAATATTTTTCTGTAATATAATATTTGATTTAATATTTCATTTAACATGATATTTTATTCATATATTTAAACTTGTATTTTAGTATAAATTTTTTCAATTCCAATAGGTACACTCTAAGAGAAGGAATCATTTGGCTCAAAAAAGAATGAATGATCTTGTGTTTGTAATGTATAATTTGAAATTGAAAGAAAGGCATAGGCAAGGGCAATGTTTAGAAGAAATTCTTTTCGAGAACTTGCCTTTGGATGATGAATGGGTGATAGAAAAGGAAAATCCAACTCTTGCTAAAGAAGTTAATTGGCTACGAGTTTTAGATGAGAATCCTGAATGTGACACTTTAGATGAAGAGGAAAATGGAGATAGCGATGAAATTGAAATGATTACTAGAAATGTGTGGAGAGGTTCTAAGTTTCTTTCTTATTAAACTTAGAAAAGTTTTCTTATTCAAATAATTACAAGAAAAGTTTTTTATTCTTAGTAAATTTCACTTTTATTTTTGTTTATCTAGATGATCGTGAGCATTGTGAAACCCATGTCGGTGAAACTCATGCTCGTGGAAGGCAAACTAACAAAAGGAAAGAGATTCACATCATTGATGAGGATGATGGGACTTCGTGTGAAGTCAATCACCGTGATGATGATGATTACCTTGATATGGGTCTCGAGAATGACACTCAAATGGGAGTTGATCATTTGAATACCAATTTGAAGGGTGATGAAGATGATGGCCAAAATGGATCTCAAGAGAATTTCGAGGATGATGAAGATGATTGGGAAAATAATAATTTTGAAAACTTGGGTTATAGGGATGATGAATATGATAAAAATGATGAAAATGATTGGTTATGAATTCATTTATTTCTGTTTTATTAGAAAGTCATTGTGTTGCTTTTAGTATTTTCATGTTTTTCGAGTTGACTGATGGGATTTTTAGTGGTTAACTATGAAGTGTTTTCATGTTTGTTTCATATTGCTTATGGATATGTAGTTTTGTTTCTACAAGTGATGAGCAACCCTAGGGATAGATCCTCCTAGAACCTCCCAACACGGAAAATATTAGAGTTGGATCTTTTCTCTTAATGGAAATTGAACTCAAATGTTCGCATGAACTCAAGACCTCTGACCCACGAAAGTAGTCAGCAACCCCAAGCAAATATCGATGGAAGAAGAGACACCACGATTAGGGAACAAACTAATCGATAAAGTCTAATTTGAATCTTAAGCTATGAACTCAATAATTCAAGAGAAAGTTCAATCAAGAACTTGAAGGAAAAACCTCACGTTTGTATTTTGTCAAAAGTCCCCTAAAATAGTCACAAGAGTGGCTATTTATAAGTCTTACAAGACAAACCCTAATACTACTTGAAGTTGCTAAAAAGACTAAAAACCCTAATGAAACTAGGAAGGCGACCAGAAGACTTGAGGTCGTAAGGCGTGCCCATGTCTTAAATCTAACACAGTAATATGCGACCAGAAGACTTGCAGTTGTAAGCACCCACGTCTTAAATGGTCTAGCAAATTTTGCATTTTTTATACTTTTATTTTAGTCAATCTGAGTGTTCCAAGATTCTTGGTTCTTAAAGAAGCAACTTAGTCGTGTTGCTCTATGTAGTTGTCATTGTTTTCTTAATTTAAGTATTGCTTATGGTACTTAAAGTGGTCTGCAAAGAATGCTATCAATTGTTAATTGAGATTTTCTTTTATAGAATAGTCTTGGATCTATTACTTGTTCCTATATTAGTGTCACCAAAGTACTTAAGTGATGTGACCCAGATTTTCCCCCCTTTTTTGAGATCTATATTCCAAAAACATTTGGCTTTCTATTAAATTCATGATCATAATAGTGTTATTTTTAAAGAAAGATGTATTTGAATTTTGAAGTATATGATTCATTAGACAATGCCAATTGTCCCATTAAGTTATAGGTAAAAAAGTGTTATATGTGTATATAAAACTTATTTATTTGATATCTTTTAGGTTATATAATATAGGGCAAAAAACCGCGGTGGTCCTCCAACTTTCACTTTGGTGCACTTTTAGTCCTCCAACAAATAAGTGTGCTTATTTAGTCCTCGATCTAATGAATATGTATACTTTTAATCCTTCCGTCCAGACCTGCTGTTAAAATGGATGGAAAACACATCACGGACGATTCACGTGACATATTTTAGGGGTAATGTTGTCAGTATACCACAGCCACCGAGAAGAACCCAACAATTTCGTCAAATGACTATTGCACTTTCGAACTCTAAAAGTTCATCTTCTGCAATAGGAGAAAAATCCGACAATCCCCTATTCGAGATCGTTGATTTGTAGTGGGAAAAAGAAGATCGGTGATTTTATCCAATTATTTTCCCTGCAAACGGCTACAGAGAGTTGGGAAGTTCTTAAAGGGTTGTTGCCCCTCTCTGTATTGCCGATGATTTCCTGCCCAAAAAATACATGCATAAATAGCCCTTTTGCAGGGAAATCAAGAAACTAAAAAGCCATCTTTTTCAGGGGCCGTTTGGTAGCTGATGATGTCTGTGTTTTCGAAATCGAGGATCGTTTTGGGTTATTTCCCAAACATTTGTATCGTTTGCTTTAGAATCTCGCTGATGCCGTCGATGTTACTGTATTATTCCTCGACCATATTCTATTCTAAACATGCTTTTTCTTTTGCTTTGAAGTCTCTGAGGTTTCGGTAATATTCAGGCTGTGATGATTGCAGAAATCTCTTCTTGAGTTTGTTGCTTTTGTTGGGACATGGAGTTTACCCGACCCGTATCTTGGCTGGGCAACCCTGATGGCATGTGAGCTGAGATTTCTCATTCGCATATGCAACTGGGAATTTTTGCAGTCATGGCGGTGTCTTCCTCCATTTTGCCTCCTCTTGATACAGATCTGAGCCTAATTGAACCGTGCATGATGATTTACTGTTTTCTCTCAACTTCCCAAAAGTGATCCGCTTGTTTAGTTTGCATCTCGAAATTTTTACTAGGTTTTATCATGCTCTTAAGACTCAATTTTTGAATGCTATAATTCTATCAGTATTTTGGGGGATTTCGTTTGTTCTTCCACTATGCTGACTGTTTTACCCCACATTTTTTGTGTTTCCCGTCCACAATAACAACTGAATTGGACGGAAGGGTTAACATTGTTCAGATTTACTAGTTGGAGGATCAAAAGTACTCACTTAATAGTTAGAGGACTAAAAGTGCACCAAAGTAAAAGTTGGAGGACCACCGCGATTTTTTGCCCTATAATATAATATATGAATTTGAAAATTATTAATTTACTCAATTTCAGAGTTTTTGGTAGGATCTTACAATCCTACGATCTGATTCTGTGAACTCAAAATCGATTCTGTGCAGGATCCCGATTTTACAAACTATGATCTCAAGTATCAGAAATTGCCTGAAGAGCAATATAGAAGAACTGACATCCGTTGTCGTGCCTCTCATTTCATTTTGTATAGGGATACGCTACATCGAAAATCATTTGATGATGTATTCTTGCGTCGTCTGGGAGAAGAGGAGGTATTTCAATTTATGCAAGAAGTTCATTCAGGAATATGTGGAGCTCACCAATCTAACCCTAAGTTGCACTTTTGCATTAAAAGAATGGGGTACTACTAGCCTACTATGGTTAAAGACTATTTGGAGTATGCTCAAAGGTGTCAAACTTGCCAATTCCATGCAAATTATGTTCATCAACCACTTGAGCCATTGCACCCAACTATTGCTTCCCGACCATTCGATGCTTGGGGTCTTGATGTCATTGGTCCATCATCAAAATCATCCGATCAACACTTATACATATTGGTTGTGACTGACTATCATTACCATTATCATTATCATTACTATATAAAAAGTACCATGAGTATTGCCAACTTGGAGTGTAAGTGTAAGCATTATTTTGATCTTAGTTTTTGTTATACCAATTATGCCCTTATTAATGAATGATTGAAGTTTCATATTATCCTCTTTTTAATTTTTTTTTATGTTGGCTAAAATTCATTATATCATATCTATTGATTTAAAAGAAAATAATGGTTAATGACGATAAGCATTAGGGACTAAGCCGGATCTGGTCTTTGGTTTTCTATTTGTGCAAAATACTCTTCTCCCTAATAATTACATTTATTGTATTTTAATAGTAATTTAATTGTTGCAATTAGTAGAAAAACTATAATCTTAATTAAAGTTGAATTATGAAGATGACAAACAAAATATAACACTCCAAACCAATATGTCTTTTTACATTCAATTTTTAATTTTTTTATTTTCATTAAAAATTCTTGATTAGTTATAGCCTAATTAAATTTTCAAATCTTCAAAAATATTTCTATTGATACCAAAACAAGGAGATGCGAACCCGAATCTCCAAACTCCCACTCTTGAAGAAACGAATTTGCTACGCAGTGAAATGATCTATCTTGAATAGGTTATGGATACAAAAGGATGGAAATCCTACGACCCTTCTAACCCTGAAGATTGCGAACCTTGAATTGAATTTCAACCCACAATCTAGCGAATTAGTGAACCAAGGAATTTGGGTAGAATGACGCCACAACTTAACGCGATCTTGAATTGATAAACTTAAATTTGAACAAAGGAACTCATTCACTTTGTATCAAAAGTCGTTCCCAAGAAACAAGAAAAGAGAAAACTCTCAATTTTATTTCATCAAAATTGTCTTCATGTTGAATAATGAAAAAATGTTGACTATTTATAGCCTACAAGACTCAAAAATCAAAACTAAAAAGGAAATATAAGTTTGGCCAGCTCTAAAAGCTTTAGGAAACCTAAAACAAGCAATTAGGAAACTAGCTTTAGGCAACTATTAACTAACCTAACTACTAAACAATTAGGAAACAACTTAAATAGGCATTCGGTCAAGGTGTATCATATTTGGAAACTATTTAACCAATGCTTTATTGACCTAACAAATGACTAACAAAAGCAAGGAAAATGGACAGTAATGCCCTTGCTTAAGAATCTAAGCAAACGACTAACTAGCATAACTAGATTAGACGGCATTCCTCGCGTTTCTTCCTCCTGGCACTTGACCAACATTTTCCAAGTTCTCTGATCACCGTAGGATGACTACTTGAAGTTTCCAACTAAGAATGAATCAACTCGGGGCATTTGAGCTTAGTACGAATTTGTAAGCACACGTTGGCATCCATGCTCACATCATTCCCTCCCCTGTAAAAACGATTTGTCCTCGAATCGATACCTAGATCAAAAATGAAAGACGAGGAATAAATGATGAGGAAACACAGATATTCACCCACTTTACCTAATTGATAACAAGTAGCAAAAGTTTGTACCCCATGCATCATTGGACGACGCTTAACACAATCTACGAACACACTAAACTCACTAAATGAATATACATCATGACTACAAACACAATAGCCACACGAATTAATTAGAACAGACAACTCATAAGGACTCAATGGTAGACACTCACAGTTAAAACAAATACGACTCTCACAATGACTCAAATAATTATCAAAATGACCGACAAAACATAAGAAACTCGTACGATCAACAAAATCGAAAGAATTAATCATAGAATGACATGGAAAACTCCTTTTCAAGATCGTAGACTGAATTGCTAAGGTATTGCGCTTCTCCATTGCAGATTGCTAGAAATATGCAATTCCACAAAAGATTTTCACTTATTCAACAGGCTTAGGAATGATGCATCTCATAAGAATTTTCACTTCACCTTGCTTAACCTGCATAAAGCCATAAACACTAAACAAAGCAAAGTTAAGATCATTAGGAAAACAATAAACCCTTTCAAGCTCATTTATTTTTCCACTCACAATCAACTCACATGCACTCTTTTCTTCTTCTTCACTCAACTCACCCTCCTTTTTATTCACACTACACTCGGATTTTACCTCATGAATATTCTCACATTCCTCACATAATTCCTTTCCAACTAGCTTTTGACTAGTGGTTAGTGTAGTGGGTAGTGCAAGCTCATGCTTTTCACGTTCATTGATTGAGAGCAAGCCTGCATTATCCACAATCAAGGGTGCTGTTTGCTTTGGTGGTTTCAAATACGGCTTTAGGTAGGTATCCAACATTTGTTTAAGCCGTCCCGTAAAAGAATCTTTCTTAGACACCTGACGTGACTCTTTAATTTCTTGCTCATACTTCTCAAGTGAAGCACGTTTGGTCAAGGAAAGTCTCCTTTGACGCCTTCTCTCGAGTTTCTCTTCAATATCCATAGCGGCATGTGCAACTTCATACAATTCTATACGGCTAGTCACTTCAAGACGTCTAGCTATTTGATCATTTAATCCCTCCAAAAAGTGATCAATGACAAATGAATCTTCCACAATTTTGGCTTGATTGATAATGGACCTCATCTCTTTGTGGTATCCTTTCACCGATTTGGTGCCTTGACGAAGAGCATAGAATTTCTTCAACAACTCCTTTAGAGGATTGTGCCTCATGGTGATAAAATCTGCAAAGAAAGGCTAGGAAAACACAAAATAATAGCTTCACACACTCCCTTAGTGTATCCACTCAACTCTCGTGTATGCACTCAAATTCCACTCTAGTAATCTCACCAACTCTTTCAAGTCCTTTTTCACGATCCGTGAGACAACATGAATTGGCTCACGGTTGCTCAAGAAGACAAATCAATTCAATCCGGTAGGCATGTGACAATATATGAGAATTTGAAGGTACAAATAAAACTTTGACTCAGGAGAGACTCTTCACTCAAGAAAGACAAGACTAATGACTCACAAAATGGACAAATAAGATTAGAAAAGAAGGCACAAGTAGCTGAAATTAAGGAAATAAAGACACGGTAGAAATTTGGAAACCTAGAACTCTACCCAAAGGACAAAGCTAAAAATTTGGAAATCTAATGCAATTGACCTTGGAATTCAATGATAAATATAGAAAATCTGATTTAACCCATTTTTCCAAATAAAGTTGGGATTTGAAATATTTCCTAAGCGTCCCAATTCACATAAGGAATTAATTTTCAGATTTGAACAAATTAGGAAAGTAATCCTTGTCAGGAATGGAATTCGTTTGCTAGGCTATTTCCTTTTCTCTTTTTTTTTTTTTAAACACAAGCTGCGTTCTTTCTTTTTTTTTTTTGGCAACTTTGATTAAAAAACAACCCAACAAAAATTCAAGAACAAGAACTTAGGTTTACAACCAACAATTCCAAGAACTTCAAGATTTTATGGATTCCAGCCCAAGACTCGACAACAACAAGAACACAAGGTAAACAAGACAAAAAAAAATTTTTTTGGATGAATAGTTATTCTGCTACAGTATCCGATGAACAGTACATCTACAATACTACTACAGTACCCGACGAACAGTGCTCCGATTTTTTTTTTTTTTTTTTACAACCAGAACACAAAACAGACAAGGAACAATAATATGGATTCAATCATGAAACGATGCAACAGGAACCACAGTAACAACTAGAAACGACAAACATGAATACGGTAGTTCGAACCTTAGATGGGTTTTTTTTTCTTAAGGTTAGGGTTCGGTAGAACAACAAAGACGAAAACAAGAAAAATAAAAGGATATTAACCTGAGTAACCTGTATCAAGAGCCGAAACTCTGATACCAACTAATGCAAACCCGAATCTCTAAACTCCCGCTGCTGAAGAAACGAATTTGCTAAGCAGCGGAATGATCTATCTTGAACAGGTTGTGGATACAAACAGATGGAAATCCTACGACCCTTCTAACTCTCAAGATTGCAAACCTTGAATTGAATCTCAACCCACAATCTAGCGAATTAGTGATCCAAGGAATTTGTGTAGAATGACGCCACAACTCAACACGATCTTGAATTTATAAGTCTAAACTTGAACGAAGGAACACATTCACTTTGTATTAAGGTTCGTACCCAACGAACAAGAAAAGAGAAAACTCTCAATTTTATTTCATCAAAACTGTCTTCATGTTGAATAATTAAAAAGTGTTGGCTATTTATAACCTACAAGACTCAAAAATCAAGACTAAAAAGGAAACATAAGTTTGGCCAGTTCTAAAAGCTTTAGGAAACCTAAAACAAACAATTAGGAAACTTGCTTTAGGCAACAACTAATTAACCTAACTACTAAACAATTGGGAAACAACTTAAATAGGTATTCGGTCAAGGTGTATCACATTTGGAAACTATTTAACCGATGCTTTATTGACCTTACAAATGACTAACAAAAGTAAGGAAAATGGACACTAATGCCCTTGCTTAAGAATCTAAACAAACGACTAACTAGCATAACTAGATTAGACGGCATTCCTCGCGTTTCTTCCTCCTGGCACTTGACCAACATTTTCCAAGTTCTCTGATCACCTTAGGATGAATACTTGAAGTTTCCAACTTGGAATAATTCAACTCGGGGCATTTGAATTTAGTACGAATTTGTAAGCACACGTTGGCATCCATGCTCACATCATTCCCTCCCTCGTAAAAACGATTCGTCCTCGAATCGATACCTAGATCAAAAATGAAAGACGAGGAATAAATGATGAGGAAACACAGATATTCGCCCACTTTACCTAATTGAAAACAAGTAGCAAAAATTTGTACCCCATGCATCATTGGATGACGTTTAACACAATCTACGAACACACTAAACTCACTAAATAAATATGCATCATGACTACTAACACAATAGCCACACAAATTAATTAGAACGGACAACTCATAAGGACTCAATGGTAGACACTCACAGTTAAAACAAATACGACTCTCACAATGACTCAAATAATTATCAAAATGACCGACAAAACATAAGAAACTAGTACGATCAACAAAATCGAAAGAATTAATCATAGAATGACATGGAAAACTCCTTTTCAAGATCGTAGACTGAATTGCTAAGGTATTGCGCTTCTCCATTGCAAATTGGTAGAAATATGCAATTCCACAAAAGGTCTTCACTTATTCAACAAGCTTAGGAATGGTGCATATCATAAGAATTTTCACTTCACCTAGCTTAACCTGCACAAAGCCATAAACACTAAACAAAGCAAAGTTAAGATCATTAGGAAAACAATAAGCCCTTTCACGCCCATTTATTTTTCCACTCACAATTAACTCACGTGCACTCTTTTCTTCTTCTTCACTCAACTCACCCTCCTTTTTATTCACACTACACTCGGATTTTAACTCATGAATATTCTCACATTCCTCACATAATTCCTTTCCAACTAGCTTTTGACTAGTGGTTAGTGTAGTGGGTAGTGTAAACTCATGCTTTTCACATTCATTGCTTGAGAGCAAGCCTACATTATCCTCAATCAAGGGTGCTGTTTGCTTTGGTGATTCCAAATTCGGCTTTAAGTAGGTATCCAACATTTGTTCAAGCCGTCCCACAAAAGAATCTTTCTTAGACACTTGACGTGACTCTTTAATTTCTTGCTCATGCTTCTCAAGTGAAGCACGTTTGGTCAAGGAATGTCTGCTTTGACGCCTTCTCTCGAGATTCTCTTTAATATCCATAGCGGCATGTGCAACTTCATACAATTTTATATGGCTAGTCACTTCAACACATCAACCTATTTGATCATTTAATCCCTCCAAAAAGTGATCAATGACAAATGAATCTTCCACAATTTTGGCTTGATTGATAATGGACCTCATCTCTTTGTGGTATGCTTTCACCGATTTGGTGCCTTGACGAAGAGCATAGAATTTCTTCAACAACTCCTTTAGAGGATTGTGCCTCATGGTGATAAAATCTGCAAAGAAAGGCTTGGAAAACACAAAATAATAGCCTCACACACTCCCTTTATGTATCCACTCAACTCTCGTGTATGCACTCAAATTCCACTCTAGTAATCTCACCAACTCTTTTAAATCTTTTTTCACAATCCTTGAGACAATATGAATTGGATCACGGTTGCTCAAGAAGCCTAATCAATTCAATCCGGTTGGCATGTGACAATGTATGAGAATTTGAAGGTACAAATAAAACTTTGACTCGGGAGAGACTCTTGACTCAAGAAAGACAAGACTAATGACTCACAAAATGGACAAATAAGATTAGAAAAGAAGGCACAAGTAGCTCAAATTAAGGAAATAAAGACACGGTAGAAATTTGGAAACCAATTGACCTCGGAATTCAATGATAAATATAGAAAATCTGATTTAACCCATTTTTCCAAGTTAAGTTGGGATTTGGAATATTCCTAAGCGTCCCAATTCACATAAGGAATTAATTTTCAGATTAGAACAAATTAGGGAAGTAATCCTTGTCAGGAATGGAATTCGTTTGCTAGGCAATAACCTTTTCTCCTTTTTTTTTTTTTTGGAAACACAAGCTGCGTTCTTTCTTCTTTTTTTTTTTTTGGCAACTTTGAGTAAAAAACAACCCAACAAAAATTCCAGAACAAGAACTTAGGTTTACAACCAACAATTCCCAGAACTTCAAGATATTATGGATTCCAGCCCAAGACTCGACAACAACAAGAACACAAGGTAAACAAGACAAATTTTTTTTTTCCCCAGATGAACTGTAATTCTGCTACAGTATCCGATGAACAGTACGTCTACAGTACTGCTATAGTACCAATGAACAGTGCTCCGATTCTATTTTTTTTTTCACAACCAGAACACAAAACAGACAAGGAACAATAATGTGGATTCAATCATGAAACGATGCAACAGGAACCACAGTAACAACTAGAAACGACAAACATGAATACGGTAGTTCGAACCTTAGATGGGTTTTTTTTTCTTAAGGTTAGGGTTCGGTAGAACAACAAAGACAAAAACAAGAAAAATAAAAGGATATTAACCTGAGTAACCTGTATCAAGAGCCGAAACTCTGATACCAACTGATGCAAACCCGAATCTCTAAACTCCCGCTGCTGAAGAAACGAATTTGCTACGCAGCGGAATGATCTATCTTGAACAGGTTGTGGATACAAACAAATGGAAATCCTACGACCCTTCTAACTCTCAAGATTGCAAACCTTGAATTGAATCTCAACCCACAATCTAGCGAATTAGTGATCCAAGGAATTTGTGTAGAATGACGCCACAACTCAACGCGATCTTGAATTGATAATTCTAAACTTGAACAAAGGAACTCATTCACTTTGTATCAAGGGTCGTTCCCAAGGAACAAGAAAAGAGAAAACTCTAAATTTTAATTTATCAAAATTGCCTTCATGTCGAATAATGAAAAAGTGTTGGCTATTTATAGCCTACAAGACACAAAAATCAAGACTAAAAAGGAAACATAAGTTCGGCCAGCTCTAAAAGCTTTAGGAAACCTAAAACAAGCAATTAGGAAACTAGCTTTAGGCAACTACTAACTAACCTAAAAACTAAACGATTAGGAAACAACTTAAATAGACATTCGGTCAAGGTGTATCACAGTTGGAAACTATTTAACCGATGCTTTATTGACCATACAAATGACTAACAAAAGAAAGGAAAATGGACACTAACGCCCTTGCTTAAGAATCTAAGCAAACGACTAACTAGCTTAACTAGATTAGACGGCATTCCTCGCGTTTCTTCCTCCTGGCACTTGACCAACATTTTCCAAGTTCTCTGATCACCTTAGGATGAATACTTGCAGTTTCCAACTTGGAATGAATCAACTCGGGGCATTTGAACTTAGTACGAATTTGTAAGCACATGTTGGCATCCATACTCACATCATTCCCTCCCCCGTAAAACCGATTCGTCCTCGAATCGATACCTAGATCAAAAATGAAAGACGAGGAATAAATGATGAGGAAACACAGATACTCGCACACTTTACCTAATTGATAACAAGTAGCAAAAGTTTGTACCCCATGCATCATTGGATGACACTTAACACAATCTACGAACACACTAAACTCACTAAATGAATATGCATCATGACTACTAACACAATAGCCACACGAATTAATTAGAACAGACAACTCATAAGGACTCAATGGTAGACACTCACAGTTAAAACAAATACGACTCTCACAATGACTCAAATAATTATCAAAATGACCGACAAAACATAAGAAACTGGTACGATCAACAAAATCAAAATTATTAATCATAGAATGACATGGAAAACTCCCTTTCAAGATAGTAGACTGAATTGCTAAGGTATTGCAGTTCTCCGTTGCAGATTGGTAGAAATATGCAATTCCACAAAAGATCTTCACTTATTCAACAGGCTTAGGAATGGTGCATATCATAAGAATTTTCACTTCACCTTGCTTAACAGGCACAAAGCCATAAATACTAAACAAAGCAAAGTTAAGATCATTAGGAAAATAATAAGTCCTTTCACGCTCATTTATTTTTTCACTCACAATCAATTCATGTGCACTTTTTTCTTCTTCTCCACTCAACTCACCCTCCTTTTTATTCACACTACACTCGGATTTTACCTCAAGAATATTCTCACATTCCTCACATAATTCCTTTCCAACTAGCTTTTAACTAGTGGTTAGTGTAGTGGGTAGTGCAAACTCAAGCTTTTCACGTTCATTGCATGAGAGCAAGCCTACATTATCCTCAATCAAGGGTGCTGTTTGCTTTGGTGGTTCCTAATACGGCTTTAAGTAGGTATCCAACATTTGTTCAAACCATCCCATAAAAGAATCTTTCTTAGACACTTGACGTGACTCTTTAATTTCTTGCTCATACTTCTCAAGTGAAGCACGTTTGGTCAAGGAAAGTCTGCTTTGACGCCTTCTCTCGAGCTTCTCTTTAATATCCATAGCGGCATGTGCAACTTCATACAATTCTAACGGCTAGTCACTTCAACACATCTACCTATTTGATCATTTAATCCCTCAAAAAAGTGATCAATGGCAAATGAATCTTTCACAATTTTGGCTTGATTGATAATGGACCTCATCTCTTTGTGGTATGCTTTCACCGATTTGGTGCCTTGACGAAGAGCATAGAATTTCTTCAACAACTCCTTTAGAGGATTGTGCCTCATGGTGATAAAATCTGCAAAGAAAGGCTAGGAAAACACAAAATAATAGCCTCACACACTCCCTTAGTGTATCCACTCAACTCTCGTGTATGCACTCAAATTCCACTCTAGTAATCTCACCAACTCTTTCAAGTCCTTTTTCACAATCCTTGAGACAATATGAATTGGCTCACGGTTGCTCAAGAAGACTAATCAATTCAATCCGGTTGGCATGTGACAATGTATGAGAATTTGAAGGCACAAATAAAACTTTGACTCGGGAGAGACTCTTGACTCAAGAAAGACAAGACTAATGACTCACAAAATGGACAAATAAGATTAGAAAAGAAGGCACAAGTAGCTCAAATTAAGGAAATAAAGACACGGTAGAAATTTGGAAACCAATTGACCTTGGAATTCAATGATAAATATAGAAAATCTGATTTAACCCATTTTTCCAAGTTAAGTTGGGATTGGGAATATTTCCTAAGCGTCCCAATTCACATAAGCAATTAATTTTCAGATTTGAACAAATTAGGAAAGTAATCCTTGTCAGGAATGGAATTCGTTTGCTAGGCAATAACCTTTTCTCCTTTTTTTTTTTTTGGAAACACAAGCTGCGTTCTTTCTTCTTTTTTTTTTTTTTTGGCAACTTTGAGTAAAAAACAACCCAACAAAAATTCCAGAACAAGAACTTAGGTTTACAACCAACAATTCCCAGAACTTCAAGATATTATGGATTCCAGCCCAAGACTCGACAACAACAAGAACACAAGGTAAACAAGACAAAATTTTTTTTTCCCCAGATGAACTGTAATTCTGCTACAGTATCCGATGAACAGTATGTCTACAGTACTGCTACAGTACCAATGAACAGTGCTCCGATTCTGTTTTTTTTTTTTACAACCAGAACACAAAACAGACAAGGAACAATAATAAGGATTCAATCATGAAACGATACAACAGGAACCATAGAAACAACTAGAAACAACAAACATGAATACGGTAGTTCACACCTTAGATGGGATTTTTTTTCCTAAGGTTAGGGTTCGGTAGAACAACAAAGATGAAAACAAGAAAAATAAAAGGATATTAACCCGAATAACCTGTATCAAGAGCCGAAACTCTGACACCAACTGATGCGAACCCGAATCTCCAAACTCCTGCTATTGAAGAAACGAATGTGCTGCAAAGCGGAATGATCTATCATGAACAGGTTATGGATAAAAAAGGATGGAAATCCTACAACCTTTCTAACCCTCAAGATTGCGAACCTTGAATTGAATTTCAACCCACAATCTAGCGAATTGGTGAACCAAGGAATTTGGGTAGAATGATGCCACAAC
Organism: Gardenia jasminoides; assembly: GCA_013103745.1. Lineage (NCBI taxonomy): Eukaryota > Viridiplantae > Streptophyta > Magnoliopsida > Gentianales > Rubiaceae > Gardenia > Gardenia jasminoides. The sequence goes on from CM023096.1 coordinate 30,011,268, forward strand.
TCAACGCGATCTTGAATTGATAAGTCTATACTTGAACAAAGGAACTCATTCACTTTGTATCAAGGGTCGTTCCCAATGAACAAGAAAAGAGAAAACTCTCAAGTTTATTTCATCAAAATTGTCTTCATGTCGAATATTGAAAAAGTGTTGGCTATTTATAGCCTACAAGACTCAAAAATCAAGACTAAAAAGGAAACATAATTTGGCCAGCTCTAAAAGCTTTAGGAAACCTAAAACAAGCAATTAGGAAACTAGCTTTAGGCAACTACGAACTAACCTAACTACTAAACAATTAGGAAACAACTTAAATAGGCATTCGGTCAAGGTGTATCACATTTGAAAACTATTTAACCGATGCTTTATTGACCTTACAAATGACTAACGAAAGCAAGGAAAATGGACACTCATGCCCTTGCTTAAGAATCTAAGCAAACGACTAACTAGCATAACTAGATTAGACGGCATTCCTCGCGTTTCTTCCTCCTGGCACTTGACCAACATTTTCCAAGTTCTCTAATCACCTTAGGATGAATACTTTAAGTTTCCAACTTGGAATGAATCAACTTGGGGCATTTGAACTTAGTACGAATTTGTAAGCACATGTTGGCATCCATACTCACATCATTCCCTCCCCCGTAAAAGCGATTCGTCCTCGAATCGATTTCTAGATCAAAAATGAAAGACGAGGAATACATGATGAGGAAAAATAGATATTCACACACTTTACCTAATTGATAACATGTAGCAAAAGTTTGTACCCCATGCATCATTGGACGACCCATAACAAAATCCACGAACACACTAAACTCACTAAATGAGAATGCATCATGACTACTAACACAATAGCCACACGAATTAATTAGAACAGACAACTCATAAGGACTCAATGGTAGACACTCACAGTTAAAACAAATAGGCCTCTCACAATGACTCAAATAATTATCAAAATGACCGACAAAACATAAGAAACTGGTACGATCAACAAAATCGAAAGAATTAATCATAGAATGACAAGGAAAACTCCTTTTCAAGATAGTAGACTGAATTGCTAAGGTATTGCGCTTCTCCAGTGCAGATTGGTAGAAATATGCAATTCCACAAAAGATCTTCACTTATTCAACAGGCTTAGGAATGGTGCATATCATAAGAATTTTCACTTCACCTTTCTTAACTTGCACAAAGCCATAAACACTAAACAAAGCAAAGTTAAGATCATTAGGAAAACAATAAGCCCTTTCACGCCCATTTATTTTTCCACTCATAATCAACTCACGTGCATTCTTTTCTTCTTCTTCACTCAACTCACCCTCCTTTTTATTCACACTACACTCGGATTTTACCTCATGAATATTCTCACATTCCTCACATAATTCCTTTCCAACTAGCTTTTGACTAGTGGTTTGTGTAGTGGGTAGTGCAAGCTCATGCTTTTCACGTTCAATGCTTGATAGCAAGCCTACATTATCCTCCATCAAGGGTGTTGTTTGCTTTGGTGGTTCCAAATACGGCTTTAGGTAGGTATCCAACATTTGCTGAAGCCGTCTCGTAAAAGAATCTTTCTTAGACACTTGACGTGACTCTTTAATTTCTTGCTCATGCTTCTCAAGTGAAGCACGTTTGGTCAAGGAAAGTCTCCTTTGACGCCTTCTCTCGAGCTTCTCTTTAATATCCAAAGCGGCATATGCAACTTCATACAATTCTATACGGCTAGTCACTTCAAGATGTCTAGCTATTTGATCATTTAATCCCTCCAAAAAGTGATCAATGACAAATGAATCTTCCACAATTTTGGCTTGATTGATAATGGACCTCATCTCTTTGTAGTATGCTTTCACCGATTTGGTGCCTTGACGAAGAGCATAGAATTTCTTCAACAACTCCTTTAGAGGATTGTGCCTCATGGTGATAAAATCTGCAAAGAAAGGCTAGGAAAACACAAAATAATAGCCTCACACACTCCCTTAGTGTATCCACTCAACTCTCGTGTATGCACTCAAATTCCACTCTAGTAATCTCACCAACTCTTTCAAGTCCTTTTTCACAATCCTTGAGACAATATGAATTGGCTCACGGTTGCTCAAGAAGACTAATCAATTCAATCCGGTTGGCATGTGACAATGTATGAGAATTTGAAGGCACAAATAAAACTTTGACTCGGGAGAGACTCTTGACTCAAGAAAGATAAGACTAATGACTCACAAAATGGACAAATAAGATTAGAAAAGAAGGCACAAGTAGCTGAAATTAAGGAAATAAAGACACGGTGGAAATTTGGAAACCTAGAACTCTACCTAAAGGACAAAGCTGAAAATTTGGAAATCTAATCCAATTGACCTTAGAATTCAATGATAAATATAGAAAATCTGATTTAACCCATTTTTCCAAGTAAAGTTAGGATTTGGAATATTTCCTAAGTGTCCCAATTCACATAAAGAATTAATTTTCAGATTTGAACAAATTAAGAAAGTAATCCTTGTCAGGAATGGAATTCGTTTGCTAGGCTATTTCCTTTTCTTTTTTTTTTTTTGGAAACACAAGCAGTGTTCTTTCTTTTTTTTTTTTTGGGCAACTTTGATTAACAAACAACCCAACAAAAATTCAAGAACAAGAACTTAGGATTACAACCTACAATTCCAAGAACTTCAAGATATTATGGATTCCAGCCCAAGACTCGACAACAACAAGAACACAAGGTAAACAAGACCAAAAAAAAAAATTTTTTGAATGAATAGTAATTCTGCTACATTATCCGATGAATAGTACATCTACAGTACTGCTACAGTACCGACGAACAGTGCTCCGATTTTTTTTTTTTTCCACAACCAGAACACAAAACGGACAAGGAACAATAATATGGATTCAATCATGAAACGATGCAACAGGAACCACAGAAACAACTAGAAACTACAAACATGAATACGGTATTTCAAACCTTAGTTGGGATTTTTTTTTTCTTAAGGTTAGGGTTTGGTAGAACAACAAAGATGAAAACAAGAAAAATAAAAGGATATTAACCTGAATAACCTGTATCAAGAGTTGAAACTCTGATACCAACTGATGCGACCCCGAATCTCCAAGCTCCCGCTATTGAAGAAACGAATTTGCTACGCAGCGGAATGATCTTTCTTGAACAGGTTATGGATATAAAAGGATGGAAATCCTACGACCCTTCTAACTCTCAAGATTGCAAACCTAAATTGAATCTCAACCCACAATCTAGTGAATTAGTGAACCAAGGAATTTGGGTATAATGGCGCCACAAGTCAACGCGATCTTGAATTGATAAGTCTAAATTTGAACAAAGGAACTCATTCACTTTGTATCAAAGGTCATTCCCAAGGAACAAGAAAAGAGAAAACTCCTAATTTTATTTCATCAAAATTGTATTCATGTTGAATAATGAAAAATTTTGGCTATTTATAGCCTACAAGACTCAAAAATCAAGACTAAAAAGGAAACATAATTTTGGCCAGCTCTAAAAGCTTTAGGAAACCTAAAACAAGCAATTAGGAAACTAGCTTTAGGCAACTACTAACTAACCTAACTACTAAACAATTAGGAAACAACTTAAATAGGCATTCGGTCAAGGTGCATCACATTTGGAAACTATTTAACCGATGCTTTATTGACCTTACAAATGGCTAACAAAAGCAAGGAAAATGGACAGTAATGCCCTTGCTTAAGAATCTAAGCAAACAACTAACTAGCATAACTAGATTAGACGGCATTCCTTCGCGTTTCTTCCTCCTGGCACTTGACCAACATTTTCCAAGTTCTCTGATCACCTTAGGATGATACTTGAAGTTTCCAACTTGGAATGAATCAACTCGGGGCATTTTAATTTAGATCGAATTTGTAAGCACACGTTGGCATCCATGCTCACATCATTCCCTCCCCCGTAAAAACGATTCATCCTCGAATCGATACCTAGATCAAAAATGAAAGACGAGGAATAAATGATGAGGAAATACAGATATTCACCCACTTTACCGAATTGATAACATGTAGCAAAAGTTTGTACCCCATGCATCATTGGATGACGCTTAACACAATCTACAAACACACTAAACTCACCAAATGAATATGCATCATGACTACTAACACAATAGCCACACGAATTAAATAGAACAGACAACTCATAAGGACTCAATGGTAGACACTCACAGTTAAAACAAATAGGACTCTCACAATGACTCAAAAAATTGTCAAAATGACCGACAAAACATAAGAAACTGGTATGATCAACAAAATCGAAAGAATTAATCATAGAATGACATGGAAAACTCCTTTTCAAGATCGTAGACTGAATTGCTACGGTATTGCGCTTCTCCATTGCAGATTGGTAGAAATATGCAATTCCACAAAAGATCTTCACTTATTCAACAGGCTTAGGAGTGGTGCATATCATAAGAATTTTCACTTCACCTTGCTTAACCTGCATAAAGCCATAAACACTAAACAAAGCAAAGTTAAGATCATTAGGAAAACAATAAGCCCTTTCACGCTCATTTATTTTTCCACTCACAATCAACTCACGTGCACTCTTTTCTTCTTCTTCACTCAACTCACCCTCCTTTTTATTCACACTACACTCGGATTTTACCTCATGAATATTCTCACATTCCTCGCATAATTCCTTTCCAACTAGCTTTTGACTAGTGGTTAGTGTAGTGGGTAGTGCAAGCTCATGCTTTTCACGTTCAATGCTTGAGAGCAAGCCTACATTATCCTCCATCGAGGGTGCTGTTTGCTTTGGTGGTTCCAAATACGGCTTTAGGTAGGTATCCAACATTTGCTCAAGCCGTCCTGTAAAAGAATCTTTCTTAGACACTTGACGTGACTCTTTAATTTCTTGCTCATGCTTCTCAAGTGAAGCACGTTTGGTCAAGGAAAGTCTCCTTTGACGCCTTCTCTCGAGTTTCTCTTCAATATCCATAGCGGCATGTGCAACTTAATACAATTCTATACGGCTAGTCACTTCAAGACGTCTAGCTATTTGATCATTTAATCCCTCCAAAAAGTGATCAATGACAAATGAATCTTCCACAATTTTGGCTTGATTGATAATGGACCTCATCTCTTTGTGGTATGCTTTCACCGATTTGGTGCCTTGACGAAGAGCATAGAATTTCTTCAACAACTCCTTTAGAGCATTGTGCCTCATGGTGATAAAATCTGCAAAGAAAGGCTAGGAAAACACAAAATAATAGCCTCACACACTCCCTTAGTGTATCCACTCAACTCTCGTGTATGCACTCAAATTCCACTCTAGTAATCTCACCAACTCTTTCAAGTCCTTTTTCACAATCCTTGAGACAATATGAATTGGCTCACGGTTGCTCAAGAAGACTAATCAATTCAATCCGGTTGGCATGTGACAATGTATGAGAATTTGAAGGCACAAATAAAACTTTGACTCGGGAGAGACTCTTGACTAAAGAAAGACAAGACTAATGACTCACAAAATGGACAAATAAGATTAGAAAAGAAGGCACAAGTAGCTGAAATTAAGGAAATAAAGACACGGTGGAAATTTGGAAACCTAGAACTCTACCCAAAGGACAAAGCTGAAAATTTGGAAATCTAATCCAATTGACCTTAGAATTCAATGATAAATATAGAAAATCTACTTTAACCCATTTTTCCAAGTAAAGTTGGGATTTGGAATATTTCCTAAGCGTCCCAATTCACATAAGGAATTGATTTTCAGATTTGAACAAATTAAGAAAGTAATCCTTGTCAGGAATGGAATTCGTTTGCTAGGCTATTTCCTTTTCTTTTTTTTTTTTTTGGAAACACAAGCTGCGTTCTTTCTTCTTTTTTTTTTTGGCATCTTTGATTAACAAACAACCCAACAAAAATTCAAGAACAAGAACTTAGGATTACAACCTACAATTCCAAGAACTTCAAGATATTATGGATTCCAGCCCAAGACTCAACAACAACAGGAACACAAGGTAAACAAGACCCAAAAAATTAAATTTCGGATGAACAGTTATTCTGCTACAGTATCCGATGAATAGTACATCTACAGTACTGCTATAGTACCCGACGAACAGTGCTCCGATTTTTTCTTTTTTTTTTTCACAACCAGAACACAAAACAGACAAGGAACAATAATATGGATTCAATCATGAAACGATGCAACAAGAACCACAGAAACAACTAGAAACAACAAACATGAATACGGTAGTTCAAACCTTAGATGGGATTTTTTTTTCTTAAGGTTAGGGTTTGGTAGAACAACAAAGATGAAAACAAGAAAAATAAAAGGATATTAACCTGAATAACCTGTATCAAGAGCTAAAACTCTGATACCAACTGATGCGAACCCGAATCTCCAAGCTCCCGCTATTGAAGAAACGAATTTGCTACGCAGCGGAATGATCTTTCTTGAACAGGTTATGGATATAAAAGGATGGAAATCTTACGACCCTTCTAACTCTCAAAATTGCAAACCTTGAATTGAATCTCAACCCACAATCTAGCGAATTAGTGAACCAAGGAATTTGGGTAGAATGGCGCCACAACTTAACGCGATCTTGAATTGATAAGTCTAAATTTGAACAAAGGAACTCATTCACTTTGTATCAAAGGTCATTCCTAAGGAACAAGAAAAGAGAAAACTCTTAATTTTATTTCATCAAAATTGTCTTCATGTTGAATAATGAAAAAATGTTGGCTATTTATTGCCTACAAGACTCAAAACCAAGATTAAAAAGGAAACATAAGTTTGGCCAACTCTAAAAGCTTTAGGAAATCTAAAACAAGCAATTAGGAAACTAGCTTTAGGCAACTACTAACTAACCTAACTACAAAACAATTAGGAAACAACTTAAATTGGCATTCAGTCAAAGTGTATCACATTTGGAAACTATTTAACCGATGCTTTATTGACCTAATAAATGACTAACAAAAGCAAGGAAAATGGATAGTAATGCCCTTGCTTAAGAATCTAAGCAAACAACTAACTAGCATAACTAGATTAGATGTCATTCCTCGCGTTTCTTCCTCCTGGCACTTGACCCATATTTTCCAAGTTCTCTGATCACCTTAGGATGAATACTTGAAGTTTTCAACTTGGAATGAATCAACTCGGGGCATTTAAATTTAGTACGAATTTGTAAGCATACATTGGCATCCATGCTCACATCACAAGGTGCTCTTAGAACAATAAATTCTTTGCTATTTATGCTTTACATCATATTCTGACAAAAAATAAAATGAAAAGAAAATAAAGGGAAAAAATTCAATTATTTCTATTAATGAAATTTCAATTCTCAAAAAATGAATAGTTAGATAGAAAAATTTATATACCATGGATCATTTGTACTCTATTATTAAAAAAAGACATGAAATAATGTAAAGAGTTCAATTTCGAAGAATATACTTTTCTTGATTAGTTATAGTCTATTTGAATTTTCAAATCGTCAAAAATATTATTATTGGTACCAAAACAAGGTGCTCTTAAGATGATGAAATTTTTGTCATTTGTACTTTATGTCAAATTCTGTCCAAAAGATAAAAAAATAAAACAAAATAAAATAAAAACTCAATTATCTCTACTAATGAAACTTTAATTCTCAAAAATGAACAATTAGATAGGAAAAATTTACATGTGGTGGAACATTTCCACTCTATTGTTAACAAAGATAACACACAAATAATACAAAGAGTACAACTTTAAAGAATATGCATCTCTTCATTTTTCAAAAACAGTGAATATAATTTCATATTAAAGAATTTTATCAATATATTGACAAATTCAACTTACATAATATAAAAGTAATATTGATAAAACATGAAACTAATATTTTTACAAATGATTATTTTTTACTATATTTTTATTCTTTTACCCTCCCGCCATTTTCCATACCTTTTTTATTCCTAAGTACAAAATTGAATTCTGAACCTGATATCGGGAAGAACTCTAAAAGCCCTTCCTTAACCACTGAAATAGCCCCAATGATTAGCAAACAATTAAACTTTGTTTAGCATAAAAATTTAGGTTATCCAACCCCAAAAAAATAAAAAATTATTCATATGTCTAATTAAAAATCTAACAATTTCAGTATTATAATAATTTGTTTGCTATGGAAAAAAGGAATAACAAAAGGAATAACTAGAAGTATCCATATTGTACATACCTTTCAAAATATTGATTTTTTGCTAAATCATATCATATTTGGTCAAATCTTTATTTTTTTAATGTTAATTTTTTTCATTAATTAATTGTTTCAAAACTATTATTTTATATTGAAAGAGACCGAATGCATTCTTATTTGTTAAAAATTCTCCAAAGAACTTATATGAATTTATAGAAAATAACATTTTGTGAATTTTTTTTTACTTTTAAAATAATGGTTTGAAAGATAATTAATTAAAGAAGATGAAAAATTAAATAAAATAGAAAATAGAAAAATATGCAAATATTGAATTTGTTAAAAAATTTCACAAATAAATTTAGTTGTACAATAAATATTATATTTTATGACATTATAATCATGTGCAAAGCACGTGACCTATTACTAGTTTCTCTAAGTGGGTTGAAGCTGTACCACTTAGACAAGTGAGGAAAGAAGACGTGGTGAATTTTGTTAGTGTAAATATCATTTACCATTATGGAATTCCCTGGCATATTATCACTGATAATGGGAAACGCTTCTCCAACAGCTTGATGGATAAGTTGTGTGAGAAATTCAAATTCAAGCAGCACAAGTCCTTCATGTATAATGCTCCTACTAATGGCCTTGCTGAAACATTTAATAAAACTTTCTGCAACTTGTTGAAGAAGGTGGTGGCTAGATCAAAGAAAGACTGGCATGAAAGGATAGGAGAAGCTCTCTGGATTTATCGCACCACACATAGAACTCCAACACACACGACACCATGTGCTTTGGTTTATGGTAGAAGCTATCTTACCTCTTGAGTAACAAATTCCTTCTTTAAGGATTGCTATCCAAGAAGAGCTCACTGAGGAATAAAACGCCCATTTGTGTCTTGAATAATTAGAAGCCTTAGATGGAAAGAGGTTGGAAGCTCACAAAATCTTGAATGTTATTAGGCTCATATCTCTAAAGTTTTCAATAAGAAAGTTTGTCGCCGTTCTTTTCAAGTTGGTAACATGGTGCTTGCTATTCAAGGCCAATAGTCATGGCTCATCGTATCAGAAACAAATTTATCTCCAATTGGAGCGGATCATATATTGTCCAAAAAGTTTACACAAATGGTGTGTACAAATTGGTTGATAAAGATGGTGTGAAAGTTGGTCCCATAAATGGAAAATTCTTGAAGTTATACATGTCATGAGAAATAGATGCTCTATGATGCATGAGCTTAAACTGCATGTTGTTCTTGACTCACATGAGTTAAAACTGTGGACGCAACCACCAATAGTGTAGTACGTGGTTAAACTGTTGAAACACTCCATCAAATCTAAGGTGGTAAACAAACAGATGCTCCTGACCCGCATGAGCTAAAACTGTGAATGGTAGGAACTACGTGTGACTTGATTCCCTTTTGGGATATGTAGGCAGCTTAGAAGACAACTTCTAAATTCAGTTACAACCCCACAAACCAAACTCATTCCTCCTAATGGCTTACTCTTTGCAAACATATTATACAAAAAGAGGTGAAAAGCTCTTCCTCTTAGGGGTAAATCAAATTACTCTGTTATAGAGTATATTGTTTAAATTATAATATTATTAGACAATTATCTTTTTCAAGTGTGATTGAAATCATGTAATGTCTGGATTATTTGTTTTTCTTGTTTTAGTCTCAAATATTGACTATTACAAGCAACAAATAAAAGCAAAGAAAATCCTCAAGACATTTATATAGATATAAAAAAAATCAAGTCCCACTAATACTTGTGCCTTTAGCTATACACTTAAGCAATAAAGTAAAAGATAATAGCTAATTTTGGAATTCAAATGATGATAATTCTTTGTGGTTGGTTTCAAATAATGCTTGCATTTTGTCCAGCATCTCAATCTTTCAAACTTCATTCTGTAGGCTGATTATCTTGGCTTGCACTAGTGTAAGCTCATCTTACTCTTTTCGTAGTAATGAAAGTGTTTCCTTTCTATGAAAATCTAAAAGGATGAGTTGCTTCCTTAGCTCTACTTCCTCATGATCAGCCTCTCTAATCTTCAGCATATGTGTTGAGATCTTTCCTGCTTGTGTCTTCTTCATGCCTTGTTCATCTATGAGATGTTGGTTAGCAGCAGAAAGCAACTCATTATATGATTCAGTTGGAACTTTGCTCGCAAGGAAAGACTTCACTGTAGTGTAACGAGCTACATTTGCAAAGAAAGCCTTCAAGAGGCCTTGCAAAGGTGAAACATCCATGGCATGGAGTTGTTGCATCTCCTCCATAATTTCATTTACTTTTTGCCTCAAGAGTAGACATACATTCTAGTGGAGTTTGAGCTATTATAACCTTTAGATTATTCCAAAGCATTTGGAGATAGTTTCGCTAGCATGATGAGATCACATTTTGGGACAAAAGTCAGACACTTGTGGTGCCTTTGGCCATAATGGTGGATGAAAAACGTTTAACTTCTTCTTGTCTGGTGGAGTCATATGCTTTTCTTTCTGTAAAGCGACTTGCCATATTGGGGTTTCTTCATCAGCCACTTTCTTGGAATTCCTACTATCATTTTTTGATTGGGTCGAATTGGCTACTTGCTTGGCTAGCAGCTCAAATGTAGTAGGTCCCCTGACCAATTGTTTGCTCGATTCTTCATTTTCAACAAAGATAAGCTCTTGGTTGTTCAACTACAAAAAAAAAAGTCAAAAACAAATCATGACTATAAATTTTGCAAGTGGCTTTCAAATACCAAAATAAAGAGTGCAAGAAGAGTTCTTACAATATTTGCACAACTTATGCCAGACATAGATATGTTTGGAATGTCCTTAAAGTATTTCTTAGAATTTAGATCACTATCATTTGAAGGGAAAGTCATTACCTTGGGTTTCTTGTGTTTTCAATTCTGATCTGTGTTAACTGACTGCTTATCTTCTTCATCGCATATGCTGTCTCTCTTTTCTTCACCAGAGCCGTCATTATTTGTTGCTTTCACAATCATAGAGAAGAGGTGACGATAAGCGTTTTTGGATGGTCCTACTTCACAAGCAGGAGCTCCAGAGGCAATAATGTTATCTTCGACTTTGTTTGAAACATTGTCCTCACTGCCTTGGATAATCTGTTCTTTGCTTCTTGAGCATCATGCTTTTTTGATAGATTGATAGCCTTTACAATCTCATTGGCTTTGGATTTCTTATTCTCCGATTTGATTGAGTGCTTAATATCAGGTCATTTTGCCACTCGAGAAGGCATTGCCCATGAACTTTAGACCACTATGACTCGAATTTAGGAGAAACATGCTCTTTGGCCTTCAAAGGGATGGCAAAAAAGAGTATTTTTGCATTAGTCCTTTGGCGAGTAGCGGTCTACCGCAGTAGTCGACACAAATCATAATTAGTTGTGTGAACATCAACTTTAAACTCTTTTGGAATATCATGTTAAAACCCAAATTGTCGGGCAAACCTATAAGAATTATATGGCTTGACCAAGAAGTTTCCACTGACATGCATAACCAAGTAGTTTGAACGTGCATTAAGAAAATAGTCAAGTTCTAAACTTGATAATTTACCATTGTCACCCAGAACCTCGTTGCGATTTTTCAAAAGGGAAGTTGCACTCTAAGTCATTTGATCACCCTCATGGATGAGATTTTGAGCATCAATTTTGTTGAAGAATCAAGCACCACCCTCTCCAGAGTAAATGGTCATAGCTGGCGGAGGTAAAGCATTTGGTGTTGAATAATGGGTTGGAAAGTATTGTGCTAGCCAAGCATACACATAAAGTAGAGGAAAAGACACACGTGATTGTCCCGAGGTTGGGGAACTTGAAATTTGGTTGAGACCTCTATAAATTCTGAGTAGAATTGGTATAGCGAGACAAGTATTACGTCTAGAAGCCATCAAACTCACTACTTTAAAAGTAGTAGGTCTGACAACGTGGAGATCCTCATTTGGAAGGGCGAATGCACATAGCCAACATGAAATAAATGTTGCAAGATAGGTCTCACCTCGAAGGCGGGTTTTGACCCCAATACTATCAAAGGCATCATTATTTTGGTTCGAGAACTTACATGGTTGTCCAATTTCCCCATATGGATTTTGGGTTGCTTGAGGGCGAGATGCTTTCTGTAAACTCCTCTGTTTAGGTTTTGAATATTTGAGTTTCTCTTTGAACCAAAAGTCAATCCACTTGCTCATGGGGATTCCAGAATTGTTGGTACTTTCACGCTAAAGATGATGGTAGGTCGCGAACAAGTATTCACAACTTTGTGAGACGTACCTAAATTTCTTTTCATCAATTCCTGTTAACTCAGTCACACAAGGGATCACTTGATGAGGAGGTCGAGGGTGTCATGCACATTGAGCAAGTGAAGGTTTCATTGGGTTTAATGACGCGTGCTTGAACCAAACGCATGCATGAAGCATTGCAAACATTAGTTCGTGTGGTTCAGGATTCACTTGGAGAACCAAAGAGTATTAAGGGCCTTGATACCAATGCAAGCATTGTCAATGTGTTACATGTCCAAGCGGAAGATGCCTAGGTTCAGCCTTAAGTAGCTAGTCCTTGGGCCGAATGAGCAAGCTGCATGTCCATTGCTTGTTTAGTATGTAGCTAATTAATTTTCATTCAATTGAGTTGTTTTTATCTTGGTTAGGTCAATAAAAGTTCGGCCAGCTTGTATGACAATCGAACCCTAGTTAGCTTTAATCAACAAGTTCGGTCAAGATATTGTGAGGTCCGAACCCTAGTAGGTTTAAGACTAGTTGGATAGTAGTATTCCTGGTCAAGTTGGAGTTAGGTTAAAGTAGGGGTTGGCCTATTTAAAGGGCTTGTGGCCGCATGTAATCAATATAATTCAGCAATATATAGTTTCTTGCATTAGCAAAAACATTGAGAGTTCTCTCAAACGCTTCTTTAAAGCTTTCTTGAATATCTTGAGATTTCTTTGATATTCATTTGACTTATCAATCTAGGAACACACTAGATTGTGGTGTCCTCTACCAATACCAAGGTTCCTTAGCCACGTAATCAACGGGTTTAGGTGATTCCGCTGTGTTCGTGTTTTCAAGCATCGATATTCCTTCTAGATCCTAGTCACGTCTTGTACGGGTTTTGTCACACGGTTGGCGACGTTCATATCATCACCTCTTCATAGATACCTTTCACAATAGGAAGTCCTCCTATTCTATAAAGATCCCAAAGAGAGATTGATAATTCTCCAGCAAAACTATGAAGTGTATTTGTTTCTGGACACCATGCCTCGCAGAATGCTTGAATAATATTAGGATGCTTATCATATGTGAATGGCGAAGCATATAGGGTTCGTATGGACAGGCATCACGAAGAATTTTCTTGCTTCTCCCAAGGACATCTTCTAGCCATTCCCAATATTTTTCAATGAAACTAAATTCGCCATTAAGTCTCAGCATACCGGCCCAGTGTACATCTCCAGGGATGATTCGTCTACCCAAAACCTGAAATGATGACACCCTTAGCTTCTCAGTATGCATATGAGATTTTACAAGGTAAGCTTTGGTGTCATCATCCATCAATACTTCAGACGACCACTCTTGTAAATTAGGAACATTTTATTGAGCTCAAGTCTTGAAAAAATTGCCATGTGTGCCAGTGTAGACTCACAATAAGGTACCATCTTTAGTGGGGTCACCACCATGATCAAGAATCAATAAGTAATTCTTGTCTGAGGTAGTAAACTCTTTGAAAATCACCATTGTGTGGTCTCAATAGTTTCAACCTGTGAAAAAAGAAAAAGTAAGTTATGTTGAGCCATTCAAATCTTTATGAACGACAAAGCGTTCTCCTAGCAAGATTAGTTTGATATAATTGTTCGCCGAAGAAGACTTGTACCAAAAAAAAAAGTTTTCATGCTACGGACTTCTTGAGTCAGGGTAGACTGTCATGAAAGTTTGAAAATATCTTCACGCAGCGGACTTCATAATTCTTTTCCTTTTAATTCAATATATTTGATATTTGCACAAGTTTTCTTATCTTTTATCTTAGGTAATGAAATTTGTACTTACAAATTTCTGGCATGCCTGGTGGGACAATCTCTACTCATATCTCCTCTTCTAACAAATTACCAATTTCAAGAATCAAGGGAGTCAAAAAAATTGAGTTCCAAGTGCTCAACTACTGCTACTCCTGCAATTCAAGAGGTGCAATATGTTGCTCCTATGACAAGAAGTAAGACTAAAGCCTTAGCTGAAAAGACTATGGTGGATGCTGCTGCTGGAAAGAAAAATCTTGAAGTTTTTCCCAACAATAAGGGAGTCTATACTGAATTCACTGATAGTTCAGGTGATTCAGCCACTTCTGCGGTGATGCCTGTCATGATGACCAACACCACAAATGTGGAGGACCAGATTTCTAGTCTCACTAAAATTGTTGAAGGACTAGTAGTTCATGTACAAAATCAAGAAGCCAAGATAGCCAAGCTAATGACTATGGTTGAAAACATGGGTGAAAATAGCCTTAATGCATCCAAACAAAATCCAAGGCTCAAGACGGAGGTGATGCATCATCAAGGGAGAAGGAGAAGGATGATGCAAAGTCGCATGCGACAAAAAAGTTCTCTATCTCTCCTGATGGGATTATTCATGTTGACGACTTGAAAGAATTCATTGAGGATACAATCAAAGATAAGATCGGTGGAAGCACCAAAACATATAGTGGCTATGTCAAACCCTACATTATAAGAATTGACAACTTGAAGATGTCTGTCAGATATCAACCCCTGAAGTTGCAATAGTTCGATGGCAAAAGCAATCCCAAAATAATCCCGTGATCCTCTCTTCAAATAATCTTGGTCGAATGGTCAATGTGACTTGTTCTCCAATCAAGAAAGACGTTTCCTACAGTTTAGGTGCAGAAAACGGATGATTTGAGATGAAGTTGAACAATTGAATCTTTAATCTTCAAGCCTTCAATATGAACGGAATGATTTGCTTTACTTTGACTTGATTTGGATTTGAATTTAAGGGAGGAAGCTCTTGAGAGTTGGATAGAGTTTCTTCGGGACACAGGGGTTTTTTCCATGTCTTGACTTGAGAGAAGACCTTTATTTATAGCCAAAATTATGGAGGCGTGGTTTTCAAGAAAACCCTATAGAACCTTCCTGCATTTGAATAACTTGTAACTCAAGAAACCCATTTAATTTGAACTTTAGTAATAGGTCAGCCAGTATAAGCTATCGTGAGTTAATTAATCAATTAATCCACTTTAATTCAAATGGACATCACGAGTTTAACTTGATTTAATGGCTCATATAATATTAGCCCAATTTGTGAGTCCAAAATATAATGGACTTCTATAATTTAATTTAACTTAATCAAGATTAATTTAACTTATTTAATCTTGAATAAATAAATTAAATAAATTTCCTTTGTTTACAAAGTAGATACAGAAAGTCGAGTTGTTGAGATCTCTCAAGCTTTGGATGTCCTCCATTTGATTTAAATTTAAACCAAAGCTAGAATATTTGGGGGTTATGAAATGATACATAGTACGATAATAGATTCTCTATCCTCTATTTTTTTTTCATTTTTAGTCATTTTTAATATATGTTATAGGATAACAAAATGGTTAGAAATCTTTTTTCTTTTGCATGCAATTGAGAAAAAATTAAAAATTTTAGGCTGAAGGAGTGTTTTACACTTTTTTGTCCCTCAAATAGGTTTCTCTAGTTTGCTAATTTTATTAAAAATTTTGCCATTGCATCATAAATAAATACGTTTTCAATCACATATTTATATGTGAAGGGCACTCTCTCACTTTGAGAGCACCTTCTCTCTAGGATAGAGAGAGACATCCCCCTTGGTGGGCGCGTAAAAAGCTTTGAAAAATTTCAAAATTTCAAAACTGTCCCAAAAACACAAAAATATTTTTTACTTTCTTTGAGTGAGACTCTTTCAATTCAGATTAGGTAGCATAGCTTAGACTAATCCAGCAAAGATGGCGGAAAATCTCTTAATCCAGCTCCGTTGCTATGCAGGATAACATGTTTCGTGGGCAAATTTCTTACTTGTTTCAGTAGTTTCCTTTTCCGTTTTAATTCAGCCCAGCTTTCGTCGTCTAGAATTTTGTAGTCCAGTTTAGAGTTTTTTAGATCCTAGCATCTTCGCATAGTGATTTGTTTGTGTGTTGGTACCAGCTGCTTCGGATAGTCACTTCTCTGTCACAAGAATTGGAAAATCTTTTCTTCTGTGGGTTGAAGGATACTTTTGATGAAGATGGATAGCTTGGAGGAAGTCATGCGAAAATTCACCCTATCAACCAAGAAGCACAAGGGAGTCAACATTGGAAAGGAAGAGCTGTCAAAAGGGGTAGAAGAATGCACTTTGAGCTTAATAGGAAGGATCTGGGGAGAAAAAATAGCTAATGTGGTCGGGGTTAAAAGTTTCACAAATAACATATGGAAATTTCCAAAAAATCTAAAAGTCACTGAGATCAGAACAAATGTCTTCCAATTTTCCTTCAGCGAGGCTGCCGAGATGGAAAAAATCCTGAATGGAAGACCTTGGGTGTACAATGGTCAGCCTTTAATCTTAGTTAAGTGGAAGGAAGGGGTTGAGGATGATGAACATCTGCTTAGTAAGACACTGATTTGGGTTCAAATCTGGAATTTGCCTCTGCATTGGGTTACAAAGGAGGTAGGGAGGAAAATAGGAGGCATCTTCTCTGAGGTTAAGGAGATCATCATTCCGACAGGAGGAAGCAAGGAAGGTAAACACATAAAAATCCTAGTGGAAATTGATTTAAATTCAGCTCTGTTGAGAGGTACTACAGTAGATTCAAATGGCTCTAAAAGATGGGTGGACTTTAAATACGAAAAATGTCCTGATTTCTGTTTCTGTTGTGGTAAGATTGGGCATAATGAAAAACTTGTCATCTAAAAGGAACAAATATGCACAGGGAGGCTCAATTTGGCAACTGGCTACGTGCTAGTTTCCCTAGAAGTCCAAACAGGAGAAACAACAGAGGCAAGGAACAGAAAAATTGTGAAGGGGAACCTCAACGTAAGGAAAATGTAGGTAATAATAATGAAACTAGGAAGAATTTATTGCTAACTTACACTGATGATTACCATGCCCAGGCAGGAGAACTAGGTAAAAACATTGAGAAGGGAGGTCTAAATGAAACAAATCATCAAGTTGGGGGGAGTCAAAGTATAAAGATTGTGGAAGAGATTCAAAGTAATCATACAGAAAAGGGGAACATTTCTGAAAAAGATAAAGTTACTCTAGGTCAAGGGGAAGAATCAGGGTCATCAAGTGGAACAAAAAGCAAAAGAGGAATTAATAATAAAGCTGAGCGTCAACCAGAGTCAAATGAAGATGATCAAGACTTAATGTGGTTAGATGGTTCGGCAGATAGATTAATTGAAAAATCAAAAAATTTTGAGCTGCAGAAGGCAAATTTGCTTGATGTTAATATTTACAAGCTGGGGGAGAGGGAAAATATTCAGATTGAAAATCAAAAGAAACAAGGAAGGGGGTTTCATGATTCAAAAAAGGAAAGCAAATGGAGGAACTGGTTAGGGAGGTAGGTAACCGAAAACCTCTACAAGAGATAACTAACAATCTGGGAATGGAAAACTCAAGGAAAAATAAATGTAGACTAAGGGATGAAAATGACTCTAATTTAGAAGGCACAGAAGAAGGCAGGAAAAAAACTAAAGGAAACAACAGTGAGGCTTATCCTATGGAAACTACTGAGGTGGTGGAGCCCTCCCTTAATAGGGCTCCCAATTCACCATGAGAGCTCTGGTGTGGAACTATCGAGGTGTTGGGAGCCCCTTGACAGTTCCCCAACTCAAGGAAGCTATCAAGCTCCACTCCCCTGTGCTGGTTTTTTTGGCAGAAACAAAAAATCAAAAAAATTACATGAATAAGGTCAAACAATTATTAAAGTTTGATGATCTTTTTGTTGTGGATCCTGTGGGTACTGCTGGTGGTCTAGCTGTCTTATGGAAAACTAATATTGAAGTGAAAAAAATTTGTTCACTAGTTTCACCATAGAACTGCTCATTAATGATCCTGAGAGAAATTTTGACTGGTGGTGCATATGTGTTTATGCTAGTACCAATGATATGATTAGGAAGGCTCAATGGAAAGTGCTTAACAGACATAAAATCCTTTGGGGAGATTGTTGGGCTATTACGGGGGATTTCAATGACATCCTTTCAAATCAAGAGAAATGGGGGGGGGGACTATCAGATCCGAGGGCAGTTTTACAGACTTTAGAAACTTCAAGGATGATAATGAACTGATAGATATTGGCTTTGAGGGTGTGCCTTGGACCTGGTGTAATAACTGGGTCAGAGATGGGGAAGTTAAGGAAAGGTTAGATAGAATTATGGGTTCTAGAATTTGGGTGTCTAAGTTAAAAAACCCAAAGTGCACTCATATAACAAATGAAGCTTCTGACCATTGCATGCTTTTATTGGACACAAATGCTGAGAGGACATATGCAAAACGTAGATTTCACTTTGATAGGAAATGGTTAATGAACGATCAGGTTGAGCATGTCATAGGTAAAGCTTGGAACACTCATCTTAATGGCTTTAGATTTTATAGACTTCAATCTAAAATTAAAAAATGCAGGCAAGCTTTGCTTCACTGGAACAGGAAAGTAAATTTTAATGCAGGGAAGTTGATAAAACAAATTAAGACTGATATTGAGAAAATCAAAGCTGAGAACTCTCCTGAGAGAAATAGTAAATTGCATGGCCTTCACAAACAGTTGATAAAAGCGTACAAAATGGAAGAGCTTCACTGGAGTCAAAAAGCAAGAATTAGATGGTTGGAGGAGGGGGATAAAAACACAAGTTTTTTCCATACATCTGTGGCTGATAGGAGAAGGAGGAATAGGATTTCAAGCTTAAAGAAAAAGGATGGGAGTTGGTGTAGCAATGAGGCAGAAGTAAAGGAGGAAATCATTAGTTACTTCCAGAACATTTTCCAGACTAGCCATCCTGAGGATCATCCTAGCTTTTTGAATGGTATTCCGCATTCTATCACAGAGGAGATGAACAGAAATTTAACAAGACTTGTGACAGAGAAGGAAATCAAAGAAGCACTGTTCTCAATGCACCCAAACAAAGCTGCAGGCCCGGATGGTATGTCTCCTATATTTTTTCAAAAATTCTGGCTGATTGTGAAACATGATCTAGTGCAAGTTGTTTCCAGTTTTTTCCATTCTGGCCGTTTGTTAAAGTCAGTAAATGAGACTCTTATATGCTTAATCCCTAAAGTCGCTTCTCCCACCATGATCACACAGTTGAGGCCTATTAGTCTGTGTAACATTTCTTACAAGATTATTGCAAAAATTCTTACCAATAGGCTTAAGCACTACTTATCTGTTTGCATTAGTCCAGCTCAATCTGCTTTCATCCCTGGAAGGCAGATCATTGACAACACTCTTATTGCTCACGAATATGTTCATTTCCTAAATAACAAAAGAGTTGGAAAAGATGGATATCTAGCCATTAAACTGGATATGTCAAAGGCTTATGATAGAGTTGAGTGGTCTTTTCTTAGAAATATCATGAAAAAAATGGGTTGTTGTGAGCTGTGGATTGCATGGATTATGGAATGCATTTCATCTGTGACTTATTCAGTTAATATAAATGGGGAAAACAGGGTTATATCAAACCTACTAGAGGTTTAAGGCAAGGAGATCCCCTATCTCCTTACCTTTTCCTCTTGTGTGTTGAAGGTTTTTCATCCCTTTTGAATCAAGCTTTGGATCACAATAGAATGTTAGGACTGACTTTAGTTAAAAGAGGGCCTAGGCTTTCTCATCTCTTTTTTGCAGATGATGCTCTAATTTTTTGTAAGGCAAAGGAAGAAGAGGTAGCAGAATTTATGAATATTTTGGATGTATATGGAAAGGCTACAGGTCAACTGATCAACTCAGATAAGTCTTCAGTCTTCTTCAGCAAGAATGTCAATGCAGACCTGAAAAAACAATTGCTGGAAAAGATGAGAGGGATGACAGAAGCAAGGCAAAGCAAGTATTTGGGGCTGCCTTTGGTCATTGGTAGATCAAAAAATCAGGTCTTTGGCTTCATAAAAGATAAAGTAAATCACAGGCTGAAAGGTTGGAAGGAGAAGTTGCTAAGTAATGCAGGCAAGGAGGTGCTATTAAAATCAATTATCCAGGCCATACCAGCATATGCCATGTCTTGTTGTCGTCTACCAAAGTCTTTGTGTATGAACATGTGCAGAGAAATGTGCAATTTCTGGTGGGGACAGAAAAATGATGAAAAAAAGATACACTGGATTTCTTGGAAAACATTAGCACAACCAAAAGGAGAAGGTGGCTTGGGCTTTAGAGAACTCAGGGATTGTAACACAACCTTGCTAGCTAAGCAATTGTGGAGAGTAATCACCAAACCAAATCTGCTAGTAAGCAAAGTTCTCCGAGCAAAATACTTTAGAGGAAAATCCCTATGGCATTCTGAAGTGCAAAATTCTGATTCTTGGTGTTGGAAAAGTCTGATGAGTGCAAGGGAGGTGCTGGAAAAAGGAATGAGGAAAAGGGTAGGGGATGGAAAATCCATTGACATATGGCAAGATAGATGGTTACTAGGGAGTCCAGATGGTAGAGTGAAAGGAAAAAAGCCTATGAACAACAAGATTTCAAAGGTAAACGAATTGATTCAAGGAGGTAATTGGAATGAGGAGTTGATCAATTTGTTGTTTGATAAGGACACATCCAAAGAAATTCAAAATTGCCTCTGACTTGTCAAGGAATTAAGGACAGGGTATATTGGCCATGGACTACCAATGGGGAATAGAGTGTAAAATCAGGTTATCACTTTGCAAGGAAGAACAAAGAAGGTCCTATAAAGAGAATTCATGGAGATGCAACTAGTAGCAGAAATGAGGAAGGAGCAAAGTGCTGGAATTTTTTGTGGAACCTGAATATGAAACACAAATTAAAGCACTTTATTTGGAAATGCATTCACAATGTGCTACTAGTAAATGAAGTCATATGGAGAAGGTGTCACAAAGGGGATCAAACATGCAGGTGTTGTGGAGAAAATTCTGAATCTCTGGAACATATGCTGTTTACGTGTGACCATGCAAAAAGAATCTGGGAATTAGCTCCTATTAGCTGGGATGGTCTAAATGCATTTAGGGGATCATTTTGGCATTGGTGGAATGGTTGATGGAAGCTACAGATGGAGAAGAAGGGGAAAATCGAATTATTCTAACTGTGAATTTGCTTTGGCAAATCTAGAAGTCCAGAAATGGGATGCTCTTCAGAAAAAGGAATGGATCCCTTATATACAATCAAGAAAGCGGTGAGGAATGGCTTGAATACCAAGATGCTCGAAGAACCGTGACGAACAAGAATCGGGGCCTCATCTATCAATACCTGAAGCAAAATGGAGACCTCCAGAAATGGGGAAGATAAAAGTTAACTCGGATGCAGCTTTAAATCAGAAAACTAACAGAGTTGGTTGGGGTGTTGTAGCCAGAAATAGTTCAGGTAAGCTATTAACTACATGGGCCTTTCCAAGGATGAGCTGCTCTGAAGCTAGGATAGAGGAGGCTCTGGCCCTCAGGGAAGCAATGATCAGAGCAAACAGAGAAGGTTGGACAGAAGTAGAATTCGAATCAGATTGCAAGGTGCTGATTGACAAGATTAATGAAGATGTAGCAGATGTTATCTTGAAAGACATCAGAAAATTAAGACAAAATTTTAGTCACTGTTGTTTCTCCTTCACTCGTAGGGAAAACAACACTGTTAGCCACAAGTTAGCTAAGTTAGCTTTACAATTGAAAAGTTGTACAGAATGGAAATCTAGCTTTCCAGTCTGGATGCTTGAGACAGCTCAAGCAGATTGCTTGGGGGCAGTTGCTCCCACTGTGTAGTTCGTTTTTTCTACTTTGATCTTTAATGGAAGTCAGTTGCCGTTTTTGGAAAAAAAAAATCACATATTTATATTTTCAATAATGGTCTTGTCTCACATGCATCGGATTAGAAGAATGTAAAGTATTATTTTAAAATTTTTTCCAACTAATCTTCTAGCAAAACAAACCTCTTAAAATATGAAAAGAAAAATGTGACATATTCGGGAAAAATAACAGGCCGGCAATGACAGCTGGGTCAAAATGATTCATTTTATGTATGTGACAGCCCAAATGCATTAATTTGAAATGTGAAAGACTAAAAACGGATAACGAGAAGACATAAAGGGCCTATTTTTGCTATTTTCACTCATTCGAATTTCTGCAACCAAATATTCTTTCTTCCCCTCCTTTCAAACTGCAAATGGTATTACATGAAATCCATGCTCCTTCCCCTCCCCCCCTCCCCCGGGGTTCTTAGATGACTGAAATTTTGGTTGGATTGAGAATTTTGTGGTCAACTTTACTTCGAAGTGGGAAGAGGATGAAACCTTTTGTTTGTGCTTGTAATCTGTTTGTGAAAATGCCTGAATGAAGTGGAGGTATCAGTTAAGGCTTTAGTCAGATAACAATCTATATCTTGTTTCACACATGTTGTAAAACGTGAAAATATGCAGTATTACTGTACCTCCATTTCCTACTGTAGGGAATAATGGCCTCTAAATATGTCAGCAGACATTTTGGAGAATCTTGATAAGAGTAGTGTTTTCTGTATGCAGGGGTGTGTTTAAGCTGATTGGTGGGCTAAAGTCTAAAATTTTTGTGCTGTAAGAGGCTTCTCTAAAAGTTCTTTGTTGGTAATTTCAGAGGTAAGTTCTTGATGTGTTTGCAAAATGAGAATCTGTATCCAAAACCGCAATGCTCTGTGCTTCTTTGATGTGCTTGTTCTTTGTTGGTTCACCTAATTCCCCTCATTATTTTCATAGCTGGATCTTTTCATTTTTTATTTTTACACCTTAGTACTTCATATATGTCTAAGCTGAAGATTATGAATCGTAGAAGGTTATCCAAGGCAACTTTGAAGACGGCTATCCATTTCTTGTTCCTGCTTCTCAGTAGTGCAAAAATTCATGCGTTTTTCTCTCTCTTTTTTTGTCTTACTTCTTTTGTAGTTGTATATGCTTTCTGAGACTCAGAAGATGGAATTTCATGAACTATCTTGCAACTTGAAAATTCAAGCAGTTCCAATATTGGTCACTGACATTGCTGCAGGTTTCTGTTGAAAACTGGTCAACAATTTGAATCCTAAAAATGTAAACTCGAGTTTATGAATGTTAGGCACTTCTTCATGTGATATGAGGGGCCTACTAAATGTCATACTTATCATATTTGTATTTGTCCATTGGTATCTGAAACTCTTGTCTCATGTAGTACAACCTGTTGTGAACCAAATAGATGCAACTCTGGTTGACAATGGTTCTTACTTCAAATCCATCTAAAAGCATTGCCCACCAACAACTGACCATTTATTTGGAAACTTCTAGTTGTTTTTCATCGTGATTTGGTTCACTTATTTTTCTTCATCTTACTGTATATTCAGGTGATCATGATCAGGGAGTTTCAAGATGATCTCTTCAAGTCTCTGTCCTCAATTTGCCTGGATTTGACTGCCTGCTCTGAATGATTAGATGCGGTGCTAACTGGGTGCTGCACTGGGTGATGGATGAAGTTGAGTCATCACTAGTAGTAATACTGTCATAGTTGTTTTATTCACCTCATAAGAAGAAGAGGCAAGAGTATATTTCAATGGCACTACTTCTGAACTTGGGTCGATCCTTTTCAATGCAGATGAACATTTTTCTCCCCAAACTCTTGCCTTCTTATTCTTTTTCTTCATTTTCTGACTCTGAACAGCAGCTAACACCACCACGGCAAATATGGCACTTGGAGACTGAGCCCAAACTCACACTTCCAACAATTGAACCATCGAAAAATGCTGATTTAATATCCCAAATCATTCTCCAACACCATAACCCTTTCCACGCCACAGAATCGTCTCTCCAACTCAATGGAATCACTCTCACAACCTCCTTAGTCCACCAAATTCTCCTTCGCCTTCATCACTCTTCAAAAGTTGCCCTTGCCTTTTTCCAATATTGCCAGTCTCATTATCCTTCCTATTGCCATGACACAACTGCTTTCAACCTCCTCATGGATAGTCTCTGCAAAGTCCACCAGTTTGATGTTGCTTGGCAACTCATTGTGCAGATGGACCAAGAAAGCAACAATCTTAGGCCTAATTTTACAACATTTTATATACTGATTAGAAGGTTGATTTCTGCTGGTCTCACACGGCAGGCTATTCGGGCATTTGATGAAATGCATATTTTCATAGATGAAGAAAATGGCTTGGAAAATAGTGGAAGTTTTTCACAGTTCCAGTTTTATTTTCTTCTTGATACTCTTTGTAAATATGGGTATGTTAAGGTAGCTACTGAGTTGTTTAATAAAGAGAAGTGGAGGATTGAGTTGAACGCAAAGGTTTACACAATTTTGATATATGGGTGGTTTAAGGTGAAGAAAATCGAAATGGCTGAGAAATTTTTTAAGGAGATGGTGCAAAAGGGAATTGAGCCAAATGTGGTAACTTATAACGTGATGTTAAATGGGATCTGTAGGAGGGCAAGTTTGCACCCGGATGAGCGTTTTGAGCGGGTGATAAGGGATGCTGAGAAGGTGTTTGCAGAAATGTGTGATAGAGGTGTAGAGCCTGATGTTACTAGTTATTCGATTTTGCTTCATGTTTATAGTAGAGCACATAAACCTACATTGTCGCTTGAGAAGTTGAAGATGATGAAGGACAGAGGGATTTGCCCAAATGTTGCAACATATACCTCAGTTGTTAAATGTCTTTGTTCTTGTGGAAGACTAGAGGATGCTGAGATGTTGTTGGATGAGATGGTGTCTAATGGGGTTAGTCCTGCGACTGCAACTTACAATTGCTTTTTTAAGGAGTATAGAGGGAGGAAAGATACAGAAGGTGCTATGAGATTGTACAGAAAAATGAAGGAAGATGGTTCTTTCTGTTCACCAAGCATACATACTTATAACATACTGTTGGGGATGTTCATGAAAGTAAATAAGATAGGGCTTGCAAAGGAGATTTGGGAGGATATGAAGGCTAGCAGGATCGGACCAGACTTGGACTCATACACATTGTTAATTCATGGTTTGTGTGAAAGAAGGAAATGGAGAGTGGCTTGTAAGCTTTTCATGGAGATGATAGAGAAAGGATATCTTCCACAGAAGATCACCTTTCAGACGCTGTATAAAGGCTTAATTCAATCTGACATGTTGAGAACTTGGAGAAGGTTGAAAAAGAAACTAGAGGAAGAATCAATAACATTTGGTTCAGAATTTGAAACTTTGCACCTCAAGCCTTATAGAAGGTGACAAGTTTTCCAGCAGCAGGTTACCAAAAGTTATTGCGAGGTAAATGTAAGACATTATTTATTCACATTTATGATTGTTATTGCGAGGTAAACGTAAGACATTATTTATTCACATTTATGATTGTTTAACTTAAACAACAGTTATGATATTGATGATATTTGTTAATATTCAACAAACAAATCAACTTCTGCTATATATGCTGCTTATGGAGAAAAGATGGGTTATTATCATCATCATCATTATTATTCTCTTCCTCTGTGTGTGTGTCTCATGTGTTCCTTAAGCAGGGATGTTTTTAGTTGAGAAACTTTGGAAAGAATAACACTTGTTTATAAGAATGCACATCTGTGGTGAAGAAATAAGACAATAAACATACAAACATGGTAAACTGGAACAAGTAGTCAGATAGGAATTGCGGCATATGTTGTTGTCAATGAAAGCTCAAGGCTGGACATTGCAAGGCCGTCTGGGGCTTTTGGAAGAACTGGAAATTTATGCAAAACAAACTCTTTTCATCATATAATGATTATGTGATGTAATAACGTCTAGTCACCTGTAGGATTTCTCTAGTCATGGTCCCTGGATGAGAGTTCCAAACTAGTAAACTGAAGTCCAAACATAAATCAGGCAAATAATGTAGCCGTTTGAAATGAAAGGCACAAGATGAGTGAACTCCAAGTGGCTCTGTATAAACTTTTTAAGTCCAAATTGTTTCATAATACTGGGACTCCGACAGTGTCAAAAGGGGAACATATCCCTCACTGGACGACATTAAATTTCAAAATGAATCCTGACCATTTGAAGTAGATGAGATTTATTAGATCTGTGGATAACATTCTGTGTGTCTGTTTAATGCCAAATGGTGGACAACTTCACAATGATTTTATGGGTTAGAGTTAAAAATGGAAAATGATAATCTGAGAATGGAGATCATTAAGTTAAATAGTAAATCAAGGACAAAGTACAAGACAACACGAAACAAACAAAGAAAGCTATGTTAGTTTGAAAGTTCTCCAGAACCAAACACTTATCTCTCTCTTCCCCTATTTCTTTATTTACTATAATTAACCTGCAGAACACAATTTATAGTAACCTGCAGAACACAATATGGGCTGTACCAGGGTGAATATAGAGGAGTGAAAGGAATTTTAGTTGAAGGTGTTTGATGAAAGGGCTTAAAGAAGTAAAATTGATGCAGGATGTGACAGGGTCCAAAGAACTTTCTGCAGTATGGTTTTCTCAAGGCTTTAGAGTGTGCTCTATAAAATACTCAAAGATGCTTGAGGTGGCTCGCTTCCATTATTGCTAGGGGTTTTGCTGGTAATAGAGGCATTCGTTTATATGTTATGTGTTTTCAACTAATAATTTGTATGCTTCAATTTTTATATTTTATAGTGTTCTGAATGTTGCGATCAACTTTCTCGTTGTGATTTTCTCCAAGAAATAAACTTAAGCAGGTGATACCTAAGTTATTTTTGGTTATGTTAGGTGTTTTAAGTTGCATGGGCTTGTCCCAAGAAGTGGAAGGTTCTAGTTCACATTCTTGGCCATAAGCAATTTGAATGAGTTAATCATCTATGTTCAGAGAAAAACATACTGATTGTAAAAAATCTTGGTTGACCAGCAAAAAGATTATCCAAGTCAGGATATACATCAAAGTCACCCAATGAGGATATCAAATACAAAAATACTGAAATGCCATTTACTTTTAACTTCATTGAGATATCTATAATTTATCTGTAATGACTATATTAATTTTTGTTAATCTTTAAGCTGCATGATTGGAATCTGTAGTATCATTGCTCCACTTTTTTGTAATTGGCGCTTCAATTACTTCATGACCATTTGTCAAAGTTAAAAAGTGTATGGAGTGAGAGTAACAAAAAGTAGAGTGCCAATATCTTTACCCAAATGTATATGCAGGTTTGTATAAATTATGTCAACTGGTAACTAGTGCTCATAATTCAATACTCAGGTTAAACAAGTCAAATTCTTCCACCACATTAATGCCAGTGGCATCAAATGATTATTTTGAAGCAGTTAATTGAATTGACTGAGACAGACCTCATCTTCCATGTCCTTTTGTTGGGGCCGCCCAGTTGGGGGGGGGGGGAACAGCGGTGTGGAATCCATCTCATAAAGCTTTTTGCTCTGCCGAGATATACTAACCCCGTATTGAGGTGAAGTTTTTTGAATGTCTTAAGTAGGTTATTCCTGAATCTTGCTAGAGCTAAATTCTCAATGTTGCTATATTAGTCAGTAGTGGGGTGAGATCTTAGAACAAATTGTCTTCACATTTCAGGCTAATCAAGTATAAGAGAGTAGTTGGACTAGTGGATTTGGGAAAAGTATGGTTTAATAGTTCATGAAAGTCTGAAAGCCTGAATCTTGCTAGAACTAAATTCTCAACTTTGCTCTATTAGGTAGTAGTGGGATGAGTTCTTAGAACAAATTGTTTTTGCATTTTGGGCTAATCAAGGATTGTAAGAAAACAGTTGGACTAGTGGATTTTACAGGGAAAGTATGGTTGAATTGTTCATGAATGTCTGAAGAGTAATTCACCTGTTTCATGAAGAGAGAGAGAGTATTTTAGTTGATATGTTCTAATCAAGACAGACAACAGCACCTATAAAGCCAAATGATTGAAAGTGTCTGATAATGTGTTGATAGCGTTCAGATATTGTACCTTATTTGATTTGGAAGTAAATGATAAGAATCTTTATTAAATGTGGAATAGATAATGCTTATCTTTATTAATTGTGGAAGAGATAATGTCAGAGGATTTGCTTATGTCTTTTGGTGAGAAATTGAAAGCTTTCTGGTCAACACATTTTGCCATGGATTTGAAGAATGTATCACTATGACTTCTTTGAGAATGAACACTGGAGAAGCTGGTAACTTCATATGACAATCTACTGTGCTAAGATGAAAATAAGCTACAGTATTGGTTAAAGATCAAAGGAACATCTGGATGTTCCTATCTTGCTTCTATCACAGATGTCATACGCCAACTGTAGCAACCAATCTGTTAATTAAGACATCCTTGAGGCCTTTTTGATTCCTTCGCAGCTTTGGCTACTGCAAATGATTTAGTTTCTGCCCATATGCAACACATAAAGTTGGTTGTTTCAGCTATATACCCACATTCTTAGCCTCTTGCCTTCATATTTTTTCACTTTTGGAACAGGTTTTGATGCCTGACCTTCTTGATTCTGCAATTGCTTTGAGCTTGTTCCGGGAACTGCAACAACCAGACGAGCAATCCTCCTCTCTAATTCTGCTCTTTAGACATGAAACAACTGTTGTGCATATCCAGTAGTCCGTTTTAAAATCAGGAGGCAGGGAAGGCTTGGGAGTCATTAAAATGGACCTTTCTCTTGCATTTGTCTGCTGATTCAGCTGACCATAAAAAGTACCAACCTCACTTAGTATCTTCAAGAAATTTTCTCCATATATCCATCTAATGCTGTTCATTATGCCTCAGACAACACTACATGTCACTGCCAAAATTCAGTTTTCTATATGTTCACCTCATGGAAATTCATCCTTAGATGCATTTGAAATCTTTATTTAACTGATAATCCAGATTCTAAATGCTAAACCATTTGACGTACTCATCACACTGTTAGGCATTAACTGAAAGCAATCTAAACTAACCACGATTTTGCAATATAGACGAGGCAGTACAGGAAGATAAGGAAGATAAACTAAGTCAGGAGAGGAAATATGAATTATGAAATTGAATACCAGAAAATTCATGTCTTAAAAAATTTCTACTAAAGAAAGATAACAAATCAGAAGATGATGTTAATAATCAATTAGGTCAATTTAGCAAGTTTTTGTAGTGTAACTAGCCTTCTGAACCTTGCACCTGTAAGCATTCTGAGATTTGTGGACCTAATAGCTTGGCTGCATACAATCATGATAAGAATGAAATTTACATGTCTCTTTGTGACATTTTCATGGCTAGTGGGATAGTTGTGCAAATGATGCTTTACTATTGTAGTCTTATCTTTCTTGCTTCTCTTCTCATATATGGTTTTCTATTTGGAATTTAATTGTTCAAAGCATTGTTTTGTTCTGGTTTATTTGCATGTTTCTAAGTATCGAATAAGATTTTCTTCCACTGAAAGGATGGGAACCTTTTCTTTCTTTATCAGCAGTTTTACAATTTCAACCCTATTAGTTATGAAAAAAAAAAAAAAAAAAAAAAAAAAAAAACTGATTTCCTTCCAACTCTTAGGTCATCAGATTGAGAATCTTGCTTGTTAGGCCAAAATTTATTAGGGTTTTATGATTCTTGGAGCTCTAAGGCAGAAATTCCCCCTTCAAAAGGCTATTACCATTTTTTTTTTTTAAATCTTTAACTGCTTTGAAATCTGTTCTTCATTAGTTTACTCTGAATAATGACACTTGAATTCCCTCAAATATTGTTCTCGTGTCAATGACATTTTCACGAGTTTTTTCTTTTGATATGACGGTTCTCTAAGTTTGAACAGGTTTTTACTCATAAATTTCTGAACTCTTTTATAAAGATTTAAACCTTGTATACATAGTTAGAAATTTGTATTTAGCTTTAAAGTATCTGTGCATAGGCTATGATCGAGGACTAGAGAAAGCAAGGACCGGTCCCGTCTGAGCAGACTTGTAGCATCTTGAAGGGCAAGCGAAGGAAACAAGCTTTGGTGGATTTCACAATCCTGCTTGTAATTGGATGATGTTTAGCGGCTTATTTAGTTGTATTTGGGTTTGTAGAATGGCTTATGTTGTATCTGATTACTCCTTTTAGGCTTTTGTATTATGCAGAGTGTAATTTCTCATGGATCACTTTAGCTTTTAGATAATGTCTAGTCACTGGGGCTCAAAGTGACATTGTAACCTTTTGTTTCTGTTTATGGACCTCAATTTCAAAGCTTCATGATAAGAAAGGAGAAAAAAAGGAAGGGGGGAAAAAAAAAAGGTTCCCCTACCCTAGTTTGCACCAGACACAATCTTGCATTTTTGTCTTATAATCCATGAAATACGGTGGTGCTAAAAAGTAAATTTAAGAATTTCTGTTGTGGAAGTTGCAGTTTAATTTGCTGGACCCGACTCAGCTGTGTCTCAGCACATTAGTTCTGGCCCACTTATAAGCGACCCAAATTGAATTCCTCAAGGGCATGAACAATCAAGTAATGATTCCATGGTGCAGAAAATAAAATTCTAGGAGTTCAGAGAACATAGTAATGAATGCTTGCTAAAGTATACAATTTCAAACAAATTCATTTTCTTCTCGTCTTTTTGTGCATAAGTTGGCTAAATCATTTTGTTGTAGATATTGTTAACATGTTGAGCATTAGAACTTAGACACTCCTATCCACTATCAATTGTTTTACACTGTTTTAAACTTTAGGATATGTAATCTTTAACATTTTCTAATGGCATTTATATCATGTATATTGAATGAATTAGACTATACATTACTTTCTCTATTAGAGAATCTTTGGTTGATGGAGTAACTCATAGAGATGGCAACGGGACAGATGTCCGTAGGTATCTGCCATTAAGAGAAATAATGGGGCGGAGGCAAGGGAAGATACTCTTGTTCCCTCTCCAGCATCACTTAAATAAATATATATATATATATATATAAACTATACATTTAATCTAATAATTAAAAGGAAATATTGTTTGCACTCCGCTCCTAGTATCATTTGTATCATATAGTTTTCATTTATTAGACTGCATGATAAAACAAATGGTGGGAGTGCAATTAATAAAGAATGGAGCGCAAATAATATTTTTCTAATTAAATTATACATATAATCTAATAATTATGAAATAGTTTCTAATTAGTAGTAGTGGTGGTATTTGTCTTTTCTAATAATAGTATTATTTAGATCGGGAGTAGATTATTGTTCTATTAGAATACACTAGTAATAATTATAATAAGAGTGGTAAATGGAGTAAGGACTATGCTATAGTAACGCGAGTTATGGTAACGCTAAGGAGATAACCTGCAATAGCAGGTTTTTACCATTTTTAGCGACAAATTTGATTTTTAGCGACTTTTGTAATATTGTAATGGTAAGTTTACTAAGAAATTTAGTAAGTATATCTGTTAAAACAGTAAGTTATAGTTATCAATCAAAATTTACGTTTTTAACAAATAAACTTACTTACTTTTTAATAAAATTTACCTTTTTTTGAATTTAACTTACTAGTAAGTTTACTAAAAAATTTAATAAGTATATCTCTTAAAACGGTAAGTTGTAGTCATCAATGAAAATTTACTTTTGCAATAAATAAATTTACTTACTTTTTAGTAAAATTTACCTTTTTTTGAAATCAACTTACCCGTAAGTTTACTGAGAAATTTAGTAACTATATCTCATACAGCAGTAAGCTGCAACCATTAATGAAAATTTACGTTTTCAATCAACAAATTTACTCACTTTTTAATAAAATTTACCATTTTTTGAATTCAACTTACTAGTTAATATACTATGTAAAAAGGTAAATTTTGCCTATTTCTTAAATTCTTGATCATGAACTTCTAGTATTTTTTCCAACCTTTTCATTTAGTTCACTTCAAACGATTTATGACAATTCACTTTTCCATTGAAGTTTTTATAAATTTTCATCCTTTTTCTTCAATGGTTTTTTGAAGTAAAATTTGAAATTAAAAAATATAATTTTTGTATTACTTGTGTTAGTGCCTCTGTTGTCCTCCTCTACTACCAGAATATAGACCATATCGAAACCTCAAAAGGAACTGACTTTTCTTGCTTATTTTTCTATGTAACGGACGGAAATCTCCTCCAACTCATGTCTCTGCATTCTTCGAGTTGTTCTCGTTTGTCATCACTGCAGCCTGCATAAAAGTTCAGCATTCACCGGGTACCCTTTTCTTCTTTCTCTCTGTTCTTATGCTTTCTTAGAACAAAAAAGATTTTATTAGATGAATAACGAAAAACTGAGAAAGCCCGTGATGGAAAAATTTGTTGGTGCTTGTGGGATTGTGGTTTATTGATTCTTCCAATTCGAGGTTTGGATTTTATTTGTCTTCCTTGCTCTGTCAGAGGGATTCGATTCATAACAACTACAAAATAAGAAATCTTGAAAGAATCATGTAAGAAATTTGCCTACACCTTAGACTTAAGTCAGAACAGCAAGGGTTTGTTAAATGCATATAAGATGTTTGGCGAAATGTTGGAGAGAACTTTGTGGTTTAAATGGAACGAGTCCTGACATGTGCATATAAGATGTTTGGTGAAATGTTTGATTGTGTTAATGCAAGCAAGACTGGAAAAATGGAACGAGTATTGACTAAAATGAAATGAAATTTTGGAGTCTGGTACTTGATTCTATAGGCTGAACAAAAACAAGGGGAAAGTAGTACAGCACAGCAAAATAGCACGGGGGCAGTGATGAGATCAGCAAGATCTTTAATCTCCTTTCTGACGAAACACTGCCATTGCTATCTCAAACTTCACCTCAACATATATTATGATACATTTAGGGTGAATTAGGTGTAAATTACCGCAGGTACAAAGTACTCCCAAGGCACTTGTCCGTTGTTATAGACCTATGACATGTGATTTCCTTAAGGCTGGCCACCACAATTAATCCATTTCATTTTGTTAATAACAAAGTTATGATGCAGTTTTTGAGTAGTGGATGATATATCTATTAAAGTAGTAGTGGAAGTTTGATTAGTCTGGAAAGTGTTCATCTTGCCTAATGGAACTTTAGTTTGATTTTTATAGTTCAAGTGTTGGTGGTTGGTTGGGCTGCAAGCTGCCTCTGGAGGATTTTCAGAATTTATTATTCTAGACATAAGTAAGTTCTTGTGCTTTTTATTAATTTTGTTAAACATTTTTTTGAAATTTTCTCAATGGTGTGTGTGATTGTTTATCATAGGATTACTGAATCTGGGTACATTTCCTTCCTTTTATTTAATTTTTACAATACTTAAAAAAATTAATTTCAAACTAAATTTAAAAAAGCCCATTTGAAATAAAAACTAAAGCTGTACACAAATACTTTTTTAAAAATTGTTTATAAGTTTTTACGTATATTATTTGTGACAAGCTTATGAAGCACTCTTTTGTGACAAGCTTTGACTTAGGCCACATCCAGATAGCCCATGATTCAAACGCACTGAACAATGGTTGTGAAAACACTTGCAAAATCAATTGAAGACAAACCTCTCAGTCTTAAACACGAAACATTTTCATTGAACTTAGTGGATACAAAAGTTTAAGAAGATTTTTAAGAAGTTTCACTTAGGTAATGAGGTTATAAGCGTTTTAGAGGGAACTATTCAAGGACTGAGCAGGATAAAATCCAGTAGGCTACAATAAAGGTAACGAGCAAAATTTTCAGTTAGTCAAGAAGGCCATCCTGTTTTATTTCTAAAATTTTGAAGGTGGGGAATGGCTGCCATTCAGTTTAACTTGTTTGGCCCCCATTTTTCTGCATATTTTTGTGTATACTTTTTTAAAAATTATTTATAAGCTTTTACGTATATTATTTGTTATGTAACAGTACCTCCATTGATTATAATGTAATTGGTTGTAATCGGTGTTAAATTGTCAATCACATGTCCATCTTCATCGTGCGAAAGGAAGAAATGAAAGCTGATGTAGATGAGGTAGTACAACCATGCAATAAGTCACCTACTCATGATGATGGTATAAATTGGAGAACTATTATTGATCGACTTAATAACTTGTCTTCTGATGAAATTCGGCTACTAAGGTTTGATTCCATTGAAGATGCCCGAGAATTTTACTTATGTCATAGCAAAATGGTCGGTTTTGGTATTAGAGAACGCGACGAGAAGAAAGATAAGAATGGTATAGTGACATACAAACGTTGGGTATGCAACAAAGAGGGCTATAGAATCAAAAAATGGTTCAATCTAGTGAACCGTAAGAGGGAGGCAAAACGTCTTACTAGGGTCGGTTGTTTGGCAACTATAATTGTGCAATGGAACAAAGGTATTCAGAAGTTTACAATTAATCGATTTGAGATGGCTCACAATCACAAATTGGCAAATCAAGAATTCATACAATTTATTCGATCACATAGAAATGTCAAGAAGGCAGACTTGGATCATGCTGTGTTGATGCATGGAGTTGGTATTCGAATTCCTCAAATATTAGACCTCCAAGCATACCAATCTGGGGGCCACAACAAGATAGGCTACACAGAAAAGGATCTACGAAATGCTGTTGACCGATTGCATAGGAATGCACTTGAAGTTGGTGACGCTTCTCAGGTATTAGCGTATTTGGATGGTCGAGCAAAAGGTGAGTCGTATTTCTTCTACAAGCATGCTGTTGATCCGGAGAAACGATTGATACGACTCTTTTGGACAGATTCACTATCTCGTTTAGATTACCAGTGCTTTGGTGATGTTCTTGTTTTTGATTCTACTTATCGCACTAATGCTTATAGGAAGCCACTAGTACTTTTGGCTGGTGTAAGTCATCACTACACTACAACAATTTTTGGTTGTGCATTGATTGCCGATAAGACCAAAGACACATATAAATGGGTATTGGAAACATTTTTAGAGGCCATGGAAAAAAAGACACCTATCTCAGTTGTCACTGATAGAGATGGTGCAATGAGAAATGCAA
Source organism: Gardenia jasminoides (assembly GCA_013103745.1). Classification (NCBI taxonomy): domain Eukaryota; kingdom Viridiplantae; phylum Streptophyta; class Magnoliopsida; order Gentianales; family Rubiaceae; genus Gardenia; species Gardenia jasminoides. The sequence continues at coordinate 30,046,319 of CM023096.1, forward strand.
TAAAAGCTGTCATTCCTTATGCACATCATCGGTTATGTACTTGGCATTTAAAAAGAAATGTGGTTACAAATACAAAGAAGGAGTTCGTGCATGATTTTACAGTGGCTATGGACATGATTTGTAGCCATGAGGAGTTCGATAAAAGTTGGCATTTGCTAGTTGAGAAACACAATTTGAAGGATAACCAATGGGTGCAGGATTTGTACCAAAAACGTAAAAAATGGGCAGCTGCATTTTGGAGGGGACACTGTTTTGCTGGAATGAGCACAACGCAAAGATCAGAGCAATTGAATGCTTCTGCGCACAAGTATCTTCAAAGCAAAATGTTACTTTACCCGTTTGCTAAAAGATTTGAGTTATTCTTATCGAAGGTTAGACAGAATGAGCACAAGGAAGAATGTATCACGAACCAATCATCGCCTGTTCTAATTACTCATCTGAGAGAGTTGGAGGAACATGCTTCAAGAATTTTCACGAGAGAGATGTTTTTAAAACTTCGTGATGAAATTTCTGCTGAGGCCTCACTCTGTCTCATTTCAGTGGTAGACCAAGGGAATGTGAAGTTATCAGATTCACAGAGTACTTGCATAGAATGTGTTCTTGGGAAGTGGAATTAGATAAATCTGAACAGATTATAACTTGTTCTTGTAAGAAACTTGAGTCGGATGGATTTCCTTGCTGTCATGCATTTGCAGTGATGAAAGCTAAAGGCATGGGCGAAATTCCAAAATCATGTATAAATTTTAGATGGACTCAGCAAGCAAAACGAGCCGAAAAAAACATCTATTCTAGACAACTTGAAGAATCTGCAATTCAAATAGCTTGATTTGGTGCTTTATGTGCATTAAGTAATCAGATGTGTTTTTATGCAGCTAAGACATAGCAAGGATATGATGAAGCTAGAATTTGCATTACAAATTTTGCATCTCGTTTCAAAATTCTTTGGGAGAGTGATGAGGCTCTAGTGCATCAGGATAAACAATATGGTAATATAAAGGTGCAAAATAGTAGAGATTTTGATGTTCGTGATCCAAATATTGTTACTACCAAGGGACAAAAGCTAAAACACTCCCATCACAAGCGAAAGCAAAGACAATGCAAAAATTGCAAGTAATCACCTATAATTAGAAAATTACTTCTTCTATTGTTAGACAAAAACATCTTTGTTTGTAGATTGTGGTTGACCAATTAGTTTTGAACAGGTTATTTGAGCATGAAAGACGAAAATGCACTAAATTGTGCATGGACACACATGAAAATCCAAGTGGTTTTGGATTTTATACAAATGGAGATGACAAACACATCCTATACAAGAAAGATGAAGATGTTGGTGCACCCAATTTTGCTTACATTGAACATCCGAACCCAATAGGATCCTCCTTTGGGCCATCGCAATCAGATTCAAAGCATGGAGGCAATAAGGATTCCATGGATAACAATAATTGGTTTCAAATCATTCCCCCTGGTCAGGTAATATATAGCTTGCTTTTATTGGTATATGAACATATGAAAATATATTTATGCTTCATTTGCAATGATATAGGCATTAATGTGGGCATGTAATCCTTCATTAGTTAACACTCATGTACAACATAGTGGCTTCTTACTTGACGAAAATATTCAGGTATGTTTTGATTCCCTTCACACCTAAGTTTCATGTCAATTTGTTATGAATATGTGCTGGCAGTAGTTTTTTTATCATAACAAATTTTTTGATGGCTTTGTAGTGACAGAACCAGATTTTCTTTCAAGTACAAAGCAGACAGTTACATATTGCAATGACAAAAAACAAACTGATGGACGCAAAAAGAGATACTGTCCTTTCAATGGGTTGGAATTGCATCTTCACTTTGGCTTCTATTTCATTTTTCTTTTTGGGTCCTTGTATGCTTTTTCCTGCCTTAAGTGCTATCTCCCAGACATTGTTTGCTTTTGTAGAGCCAGTTGGAATTTTCAGAAAATGTTACAAGTACATTTAATTTATCAATCAGTTTGTTCCTCTCTTGTGTTTGAGCCTAAACTTATAGATCTATTAGTTGCTCTAGATTGTTGGTGAGTATTTTTTTGACGATGAGGACGACGCAGAAGTTCCATTGACTGAGCTTGAAAAGGCAAATAGGGAGAAAAACATCGGAGAAATTTTGGAATGTTAAGTTATTTTGTCCCAGTTGCAAACCATGTAATGTTTATTGAAGTTTTTCATTCTGAATTTATATGTTTTATGGGCATCTTGAATGTCAACGAAGCTGTGATATTCTTGTCCATAGAGCACTGCTCATGCATTAGCTCAGCAGCAGAGGTTTCTTTATAGTGGTTTTAATAATACTACAGCCCTTTGAGGAGGAGGAAGCAAACGCTGATATTTGCAAATGATTGAGTTGATATGTTCTGATTGGTGATCTGTTCTTTATAGGTTCCCACCTGTGATATTATAAGATTTTTCTTTATCCTACTGCTGCTTTATGGTTGGAGAGGTTGTACAACATTCAAAACCCAGGTTTATGTAGTAAATTGATAGTATTCGTTGTCCATATCTACTGCATTCACAGGAAAATGCAAGGCTTTGATATGAATGAATTGCACATCGCTCATCTAAGCAATCATTTTCACACATTTGTTTGTAACTACGATTTGAGTGACATGCCTGCTGGCACCAAGGTGCTTGTGGCTTTCATAAGCCAATTGAAAACCTAACATTTGCATACTTTTCTCTGTTTTTTACTTCAGTAGCTCTATTCAGGCTTGCTTTTATGGTTGAAATCGAAATGTTTTAATCATTTACTTGGTCTTCTACTCAAGTATTGCTTAATAAACTAAGATGAGATGAATTACCTTTTCCCCCTCCGAAATGAAGCTTTTGTTGGTGATGAGCGTATTGCTTTCAGTCATTGAGAAGTACACACATCAAAATTCACTTACTGGTTCTGGAAATGCTCACTTGTTTGAAGCTGTATCTCTTAATAGAAAAGTAGGTTGCTTGCAGTAAAGAACAGACTGGCAGACAGCTCTTTTGATTATCTATCATGCTTCTGTTAATTGTGAATTTACTAACTGAGCATTTTGACTAGAAAGAGGAAAGAACAAAAAGACAATTTCTATCTTGGACAGCAAGAGTAGGATGCACGTAGTGCCTTAAGAAAATACTTGTTCTTCAGCTAAAAATAATAATGGCAAATCAGAATTTTTTCCCCTATAATTGAGTTCTTTTATCTTCTCTGCAAATGATCTTGTAGAAGAAACCCCCATACGTTCTTAGGATGCAAGACCAATTCCATTGCAATCTTACAATGTTCATTCTCTGATTCAAACTGGAAATTTATAGCAGCATAATAGAAGTAGTGAGTTGGCCATACAATTCAACATAACAGTTGCAATGACACGAAGAATTATTCAAAACACAAGTACTCTAGAAATTAAAAATATACCTTGATTGAACTCATTTGTTCCACTTCGGACGCCTTCATGAAACTAATAACATACACACCGCAATCATTGCTACATGAAATCAAATAGCACACTAAATGAAAATTGACATTCAAAATTTTTAGCAATAAAAATATTATAAGTAATAAGAGTTACCCGTCTGGCTGTACAGGGATATTAGGAGATTCATCGAATTCAAATAATGATGCCTGAAACGTATACATATCTCCAAATTTGTGTTGTAACACAGTATCAAGAACTTGTACCTATTGTTAAAAAAAAAAAGAAAAAATTAAGGCATAGTTATAGAAAATGGCCCCATCATTATTTGTTACACATCTTAAAAACATATTTACCAAATTCCTAACCACAAGACCTCGCTGCTTCTCTGAATTAGGCAATGAGTCCAATATGTATACCTTCTTTCTTACAAAGTGAACTAGTGTGCAATACCAATGTTGATTATCTTCATTTATTGGCATAAATATCTGAGAACACATATACAGTTCAACAAGATAATAGGTTAATGAACATTAGGTTTGTAAACCAGGCTAAAATGTATAAATTTGACACATTCTTTAGTATACCTTTTCGCATAAATTTATGTCTCCTCCATATCTATCATCACCCAAAAATGCCGAAAGAGATGTGAGGTCAAGTATAGGTGCTTGTAATTTGTGCTGCATAATTATATTAAAAATACAAAATTATCAACTACATTGTGTGTAAAAATAGAAAATTATGAAAAATATGTTAATTAACAACAAACACAATCTAGTAATGACATGTCAACATACCGCGAAAAAAGTTGGCAGGTACCAAGTGGTACATATCTGATGTTGATGCTCTTTTGCAAAATTTGTTCGAAGCATGTTTGCAACAAGATCGATTGGCTGCAAGTACATTAGAAGTCACCCATTACACCTTGCAATCAATATAGTGGATACCATGTCAATCATTCAAAACAGTATAATCATTATTGCTAACAACAACTAACAGCGTCAGTAAGCCAAGTCTTGGGTTTCAAGCACGCCAATTCACTTCTTGAGGCAAACACATGTCCAATTTCCACAATCGATTCACTGCAAAGGCTATCGTAATTGAGTATACATTCAATAACAATGATAATAATAAATTAGTTAAAATCAAGTTTTCCCATTGAATCATTACTGTTGATCATAGTTATTGTTAAAAATATAGTCCAGGATTTGAGCTTTGTCATTAGACAAGTGTTGCAACGTATGGTTTTCACCCAATGCACTTTCTTGTCCTGCAAGCTGTATAATGAATCATATGAAGTTAAAAAATCAATTGCAAAAATCTTTCCTAAATAAAACAAGTTTTTGCATATTTCAATGACATGAAACAACCATATTGTATACCTTATCCTTCTCCAGTTTGATAGGGTGTGCCGGTGCTCTCTTCTTCTGCTATCCATTAAAAAGAAGCATGAAGCTTTTAAAAGTTGAAAAGAAAGGATGCATTGTACAATATAAATTATACCCCCCATGAACACTTGTGCATGAAACTAAAGAAAATACATTGATTTGTCTAACCTTTTTCCTTTTCTTTTGGTGTCCTGGAGAAGTATATGGAGTTCTAACATATTTACCGGGTTTCTTATTGCTAGCTGCACGGGTATTCATATACACTGGATGTCCAATGCATGCTGAATCCTTCACTTGTGAATTAGCTTCAACTGTTGACTGTTTATTGCTTTTCCTTTTCTTACCTGTATTACCCTCGGAGCTTGAATATGTGTCCTCCATATTATTGGCATTAGCTTTGATATTTACATTAGCACGTAGCTCCATAAGCTCCATAAAGGAGTCAAAACTTGTAGCTGCTTCAACTTCTTGTTTTCCACATGCAGTGAAAGACTCAACCGTGTTATCATGTTCATTTTTTGGATCACCAGAACACCCCCTCAAATGATCAAATACATCATCAAAATTGATGTTTTTCTTGCTCTTCATCATTTGCGGATTGGAAAGAGTGTTTTGGTTTTTCCTAATCATATGCATCATTCCTTTTCGAAAGTCCTTTAACACACCATATTTATCCGGTGGAGACCCTAAAGGTGCCTTCTTGTAATGATTAGGACCAAAAAGTGTGTCAAGTGATTCTTCTTTTGCACATGCAGCAGGTGAGGACTGGATTTTACTATCACCTCCTTTATCCAAAGGGTTGGCTTCATTTTGATCTAACAGAGAAGCCACATTACAGTTCTTATCAACAGGTATATGGTGGCCCATGTTAACTTGCGATTGCTCCTGATATTTTTTTGCATCACCAATATCAGCAACGCTCGAGTAACTAGCATGAGCCGCTCTTTCATTGTAATTTTCTGCATTTTGCAAGTTATCTTTATGATGCAAAGTGGTTTCCTTCTTAACTTGGGTAGGGTACATATACAAATCATCTTTCATCCCAAGCACAGTAGTAGACAAACCATGTACTACTGTTGCAAGATTGTCAATTTTATCATTCATCTTTTCCAATGTCTCAGCAAGCTTGTCAAATTGTTGAGAATTCAATTTATCGAAAATAGGCATAACATCAGCCATGTAAGCCATTGGAGATGGAATAGATGTGTTGCTATCGTCAACCATAACCTGAATCTATATAGTTTAAATGACAAAAATTATAATTATAAACATATTCAAATAAGAATTAAATACAATACTAGTAACATAAGACCAAAAAAAAAAAAACATTATGGTAAACTATGAACTAGTCATTTTACAATTTATTTTAGTAATAGAATTACATAATAAAACACATCTAAAGTTAAATGATACGAGGTACGTTTAGATTTATACCTTATCTAGGCCACAGATACCGTACTTTGAAGTAAGTGAAGAAATCTTCAATCTGACATCTTCGTCGCTCCAAAATTTAACACGAGGACGTGACTTGTTTGCAAAGGGCTCAAATACCAATCCTTGTGGAGTCACACGATCCAAATAAAAGAGCTTCACAAGTGAAGAATACATAATAACATTAATACCATTTACCAATAATATAAAGCCATGACAAAAAGTAAATAACTCACCATAAGAAAATAAATACAGCCACGCAATCCAAACTGGTTGTTTTCATGCTTCTTCTTAACAGATGTTATCAAATCTTGAAGAATCATTTTGCTCCAATTGATGTTGCTAAGATTAGAAACATCTTGTACAATTCGAAGAAAATCCCGTTTAACACCTAGTCCAGTAGTTGGACACAGGACGGCTCCCAGCATGTATAATACAAAACATCTTTTGAAATTTTCATCACAACTACCATTACCTGAAATCAACCTTGCCTTCAAATTGTTAAGTGTTAAGCCAGACTCTTGAAAACCAAGGTCAATTGACAATTTTGTAATGTCATCTGTCATGCCTAGACTTGTACTCACATCAACCCCACAACAACTTAGACCTAAAAGTATCTCAACATCTTTTATAGTTATTGGAATGACTTTTTGGTGAACATTCAATGCACAATTCTTGTAATCAAATCTATTTATTAACCATTCACATAGACTATTGTGAATGTTCTTGCACTTGATTTCAAGTAAGCTGCCCATACCAATCTCCATAACTAAGGTTTTTTGTTCCGGAATTATATTTTGTATGATTTGATGTACACCTCGCAGTGATGTTCTGGTTGGAATAGTCAACTGAAAATGTGAAGAACAGCTATGATTAACGTCAACATCAAATGGTATGGAAACATAATAATAGGTGACATCTCCAAATTCCATCAATGATATCACATAACCTTTGCATTCTCATTTCTTTTGTGTGCAATGTAGTCAATTTTATTTTTCCGATGAAGCTCTTTATGTACTGCCTTCTTTGGGGGGGACAGTGAGTTCCAATTTGCTGGTAGAACAGTAACCTATACAAAAAAATTAATGATTAGCAAAAAAGTTTCACTTGGCAACTCAAGGAAAAACAACTCCCAAGCAGAAACAAATGACGAAATACTATAACAATGCATGTGATGAAATCATAATATGCAATTAATACCCTCATGGTTTGCATAAATATCCATTTTTATCCTTTGTAATTTTTGCATTTATCCACGTAATCCCCTTATAGTTTTATATAAGTGACTAGGTCGTTGTTTGATTTAGCATTTAAATGAGAGCATTACTGGTATTTCAATTAATGACATTATATATATTATTTTCCATTAAATTTTCAATTTATATGAAATCATAGAGGGATGAAGTGGGTATTTCAAACGTTAGGAGGGTTGTGTCACAATAAATAAAATCATAGGGGGTTATTACTAATTTATCCTAATTTAAATACATCAAAATTCATCTATCACACCATTGTCCTCACAAGTGAAAAGCAGGCCTAACTTATCATGTTTGAAGCAAAGTTTTCTGTCTGCTACCTATTCAGAGCATAAAAAGCAAAGTTGATTGCTGGATATGTGAATATATGATAGTAATTATCTAAGTCCAAAACAGAGTAGTTTTAGGCTTTCAGCAGCAAAACAAATATATTGATTTCGACACGTACCATCAGCTTTTTAACTAAAGTATCACATTGGCAAACTAGTGCATTTGAACAATGACAACCTATGGGGACAATCCAAAAAAAACTGGAGTTTTCTTTTGCTGCTCAATCTTTTTAAGCAAAAGACAATAAAAAAGGATAGAAAAAGAAGGGAAAAAAATGATCACTTTACAAGACCTTCGTCTACAACATAACACGCCTTTTATGAGAAAACATAACATCATTGTCCATCATAGTAAATCCTTCATAATTAAGATGATTGCTATCCGATGGATAATCATTCTGGACCAACAGAGATACAAAACATGAGTTACAAAAGCTTACCGGCTTTATCCCCACGTCTGGTTCTTCTTCGAGTATCTCCGGACTCATACCAGATTTCCAAGTTAAATTAGTAAGTCGTTCATAAATTTCCATGCAATTCGAAATCAAATACATATTTAGGCCTACCAAAACAAACCATATGCCGTCAATGACTTCTTCAAAGAAGATTGTTCCTCGTTGGTGTCCTTTTCCATTTTTTGCAGCCTCTTCTCCTTACAACGACCACTTATTCACTAAATATATGGAACATCAAATAAGACTGAAAATAAGACTTGTGAGCATGGTGAAAATAAGACTGGTGAGCGTGGTGAGCATGGAGGATGAACAAATGAGATGGGAATCACACCTGGTGAGCGTGGTGGCCTATTTCATCTACCTTTTTGCCCAAAATAAGACTAAAAATCCCTTTCCCACTCTGCGCTATTTTATCGAGCTTTCTGTAAAAATTTCCTTTCCCGCTTCAACTAAACTGAAAATCCCTTTCGTACTCCTACCCTATTTCATGGAGGGTTTCCTAAAAAACTCCTTTTCTGCTTTAACTAAGTTGGAAAAATGGTAGATACTAAAAGTTAGATAGTTGGGTTCCTAGAATTCTAAACCATTTCAAATTTTACTAAGGAATTCTATCACAACAAAAACACTTTATATTTCAAAAAATAAGTTTGTCCAATTATCATCATTACTACTACTACTACTACTAGTATTATTATTATTGTTATTATTATTATTATTATTATTATTATTAGTATTATTATTATTATTATTATTATTATTATTATTATTATTATTATTGCTATTTTTGTGTAGTTTTTAGTTAAAAGCACCAAACTTCCTACTAATGTGTCATTTGCACTTTTCCTATACTGTTATTTTTTTGTTCTAATTTCCTCTTTCAATTACAGTACTTTAAAAGAAAATTTTTACATTTTTCTCTCAGGTTCCTAATAAAAAACAAAACAAATCACACGAGCACACACAATCTATTGTGTAATTTTAATTAAATTTATTCAATATACAAAACAATTCTAAAATAATTTGCACACTATAACAACATGTTATTTTAACAATAGAAAAACCCTCCTATCAGAAGTCTCAAATATCTATATTATATCCCACATCTACTCATTGATGTTAATTTGAGGAGTAATAGTTTTTTAATAAAATCATTTTGTATTCAACTAACAAGTTGATTTTTTTACAAAATAAAAGTGAACTTTTTAGGGAATTTATATTTTGATTTATCCAAAAAATAAAAGCTATATTTTAGCAATTGTTGTCATTGACACTTCATTGTCGTCATCAAATTTTAACAACATACTATTAATGTCATTACTAATAATTGAAGTTCAATTAGCATTACTCTATCCAAATTAAAATAAGTAACTGAAGTAACAAAATAATTGATTGTTTTTAGGTAAAAATTAGCCTAATATATGCTAGAAAGCAGTAAGTTTAAGTCATTTGTGAAATGACAATTTTATCAATTTCGATACCATTCACCCATAAAAAATATGATTATTATAATAATGTCATATCATAATATTCCACACACCTATAAACACTTCAGATTATGCTTATAAATTTAACTGATTCTTGCTATATATAAGCTTCACAACATAATTTGTGATAGTTTCTATTATAAAGTAATAACCATAGTTTCTAAAATGCTGGACACATATGATATAAAATTTAATTCGTGCTAATATTATAATTACTAAAAGTTTAAGATAAAAATATGAGTTTGATAAAAACTGCAGACAAATCCAAAATGTAAATGATACAAAATATAACTGAAAGTTACGCAACTTAATATATGGATGAATTTACTATAATTCTCAAACATTATGCTATATTAATATAACTACAACTGTTACACTTATGATCTTGAAAATCAATTTATAAAATTTTTTTCATTTTATTATATTCATATGGATCAACTTATACAATTTGTGATGAATAGACAACTACTATTATATATATATAACTCGACTCGTAATGATTTGTTATTATTGTAAACCAAACTTTCAATCTTTTCAAAAATTAAAAATAATTCAAACTTTATAATCCAACAAATTTTAGTACATATTTTATAAGGTGACGTGAATAGTAAAAATAGTTTTTATAGTATTTTTGGCATTATTCCAATTAAATTTCCTAATGCTAGTTTCATATAACTTCTTAAAGTAATGAGTAAATTTATGTCATAAAGTACTAAGTTTGGATCACTAGTCAAATTCACTATGAAATCATAACATTTACTATGATTCTATAAAAATTTATTATTAGTTGAATTAAACTTACTCTCTAAAAAGTAATTTTGGGATATAAAGTTCTAATTTATTCATTCCAAGAAATAAAGTTGCTTTCATATTTATTCTGATTTCATATTTTAGATATAAAAGTTACTAATTTATTAAGTTAAATTTCAATCGTTAATAAAACATTTTAGCACTATTTCAAGTAAATTTTGTAATAGAAGTTTCATATAAGTTTTTTAAGTAAAATCATAAATTTTTACCACAAACTAGTAAGTTTTGATCATTAATCAAATTTACTATGTTATCATAAAATCCACTATTAATTCAACTAAGTTTACTCTTATAAGTTTTTAAAGTAAAATAGTAAATTTATACCTCAAACAAGTCAATTTTGATCATTAATCAAATTTACTATGCTATCATAAATTTAACTAATATTGAATAAAAATTTACTATTACTTCAACTAAACTTACTCTTTAAAAGTAAGTTTGACTGTAAAATAGTAATTTATTTTCAAAAAAAGGTTAGTTTCATATTATTTCTGATTTACCTTTTGAGACATAAATGTTACTAATTTGTTAAGTTAACGTACTCTTTTACATGCAAAACTTACTACTCTTAAAAAATAAGTTTGAGATGTAAAATAGAAATTTATTTTCAAAAAAATTTAAGTTTCATATAAATTCTGATTTGCCTTTTCAGACATAAACTTACTAATTTATTAATTTAATTTACTGTTTTAGATACAGAACTTACTTATCTTTAAACGTAACTTTGAGATATAAAATGATAATTTATTTTCAAAAAAAGGTAAGATTCATATTATTTCCAATTTAACCTTTTCAGACATAAAAATTACAAATTTATTAAGTTAACTTACTGTTTTAGATGCAAAACTTACTTATCTTTAAAAGTAAGTTTGAGATATAAAATAATAATTCATTTTCACAAAAAAAAAACTAAGTTTCATATGATTTTTACGATTTACCTTTTGAGACATAAAAGTTACTAATTTATTAAGTTAACTTACTGTTTTAGATGCAAAACTTACTTATCTTTAAAAGTAAGTTTGAGATATAAAATAATAATTCATTTTCACAAAAAAAAAAACTACGTTTCATATGATTTTTACGATTTACCTTTTGAGACATAAAAGTTACTAATTTATTGATTTAACTTACTATTTTAGATGCAAAACTTACTTATTTTGAAAAGTAAAATGGTAATTTTTTTCAAGAAAAGGTAAGTTTCCTCCGATTTACCTTTTGAGACATAAAAGTTACTAATTTATTGATTTAACGTACTATTTTAGATGCAAAACTTACTTATCTTTAAAAGTAAAATAGTAATTTTTTTCAAGAAAAGGTAAGTTTCCTCCGATTTACCTTTTGAGACATAAAAGTTACTAATTTATTGATTTAACTTACTCTTTTAGATTCAAAACTTACTTATCTTTAAAAGTAAAATAGTAATTTTTTTCAAGAAAAGGTAAGTTTCCTCCGATTTACCTTTTCAGACATAAAAGTTACTAATTTATTCAAGTAACTTACTCTTTTAGATGCAAAACTTACTTCTCATTAAAAGTAAGTTTGAGATATAAAATAATAATTTATTTTCAAGAAAAGGTAAGTTTCATATTATTTCCAATTTACCTTTTGAGACATAAAAGTTACTAATTTATTAAATTAACTTACTCTTTTTGATGCAAAACATACTTCCAAATTTTTAGGCTAATTTTAAGGCATTATCTTATCTTAGTGACCAGTATAACAGGTAACTAAATGGTCACTAAAAGTGTTTTTACCTGTAATATCAGGTAAACTTTGCTTCGTTACCATAACTATCGTTACTTGAGTATTTTCCATGGAGTAATATTAGTGATATTAGTAATCACTGTCTAAAAACATGCATGACATGTAATAAATAGTTTAGTTATTCCTTTGAGGTTTTAATGGAAGACGAAGGCATGCCCACAGCAATAGGAGCCAATAAACATATTCCATGGTAAAGCTAAGAAGCCAAAAAACATATTTCATGGTAGAGCAAAGAGAAATGTAGCCACAATAAGTCAGTGTCCATAATGTCCTGATCATCCTCTTGCATTGCCTTAGGGGCTATTGATCACATCCAGTCCACGAATAAAAGGAAAAAATTGATTTTTTAGCCTGAAACAGTGTCTAACTGTTCTAACTTTCTTCACCACGGGCGTATGAACCTTAGCTAGATTCAACATGTTTATAAATCAGTCTCCTGATCAGTTAACCACATTATAAACACAAAAAAGAATTAAAATGAACTTCGAGTGAAAAAGACAGTGATTGATACTCAAACTCTGTCCAACTAGCAAACACTTAGTGCTTGCAACAGTGACCTGATGTTAATATCAATACACCCCCGGGAGGGGGGGGGGGATTTAAAATGAAGGTGCCCCCGTAGGCACCCGCGAGGAAGTGGGGCGGGCCGGGGGCCGGGATGGGCGGAGGCGTGGTAGTTTTCTGACAACTTCCTCTGTTCTAAAATCACCCCGTTACTGTTTCTAACAACTCATAGCTCCTCCCTAAAGACAGAAGAGAGGAAAGTGAGATTTTTATTATCGTGAGAGGAACTTCAGTTATGAACTAAGTAGAGGAAGATGCGGTACTATATAGGCCAATGAACGCCTATAGTGAATTCACTTTACTAAACCCCAACGACAGAAGTTTAAATTATACTTCTTGTATTTCGTTCATATTTTTGTGCTATATATAGTATATTTCTTTAATCTGTTGTGAACCCTGATGTTTGGTAGTTTAATGATCTCGTTCTTCCTCTTTTTCTGCATCTCTCTCAATTTGTTGTAGTGTCTTTCTCCATTGCACTCGCTATAGTAATTGTCCCTTGGTAATCTCGTCAGATATCATTAGTTTCTAAATTAAATTCCCTGTCCAAACAAAATTGCTGCTTTTATAATTTCTTCTGTATGCTTTTGGTTGTGGATGGGCAACTCTAGAAACCAACCATTAATACAAGTGCCACTAAACCAAAAAAAAAAAAAAAAATAAAAATCATACTACTATTAAAGGGAGAGTTAATTTTTTTGGGGAAGGGGAAGCGGATTCCTCACCCTATCTTGGCATAGCCCATCTATGCTTTATTAGGAATAAAATTGCATACTCAATTCGTTTGCCAAGTTTTTGTTTTTTTTTGAAATTTTTTGGACTCTGATACTTTGATGTAGTAAATGTTACTTCTCTACCAAAATAATGATTATCTGCTGGGATGTATTATAAAAATTTGAAGAATCACGATTCATTAAGCAAGCCAGAGAAAAATGTGAGGACTAAGGATACAATTTGTTAATTTAACTAATAAATTCAAAACAAAGTATCATAGCTAGTTATTACCTGACTTTACCTCTTAATTGACTGCACACATGTATAATATTTCAAAAAGACGTTAGTGTACTATAAGATCTAGAATCAAGACGAGTTAAGTAGACCTATTATTTGGTAATGAAGGTGGAGTGAGGACCGTTTACTTAGAAAAAAAGGGGTAGTTTGCACAAATTCTGCGGAAATTCAAACTATCCTAATAGGCAATTCCAACTACCCTAATAGGAAGAGTTGCTCGTTCAATAAGATTTATGTGTAGATTCATACTAGAACTATATGGCTATTTTATTGTATTTGCGAAATATGTCATGTTTTAGCGATCGTAGTCTTGAGAAAAATGATAGAAACCATGACTCTGCATGCACTAATAGCTATCGAAGCATGAGAAGTGCTAGATGTTATTGATGATATTGCCACCAAAGATAGGATAAATTGTTGTAATTGCAGAGTCCGATTTGTAGTTCAAGTAGGGCATGTTAGTTCGGCCTCATACAAGCCATTCCATCTCGAATTAAAAAAAAAAAAAAAGACAAACATTTTTTTTTTCAAAATTTATATCCCAAATGGGGGCTACATTAGTTCGGACCGACATGGACAAGATGCATTATTTGGAATTTCAAAGAAACCAAATCCCCTCATGAAATCTCAGAATGATGTGTGTAAATGATTCAATCAAACTTGAATATTACACGACTTGAGCACTGCATCACTCGCACTTGAGCTCACTTATAGCTTTAGTTTACTCCATTCGAGCTTGAATTTGATCAAGTTTAGTTAAATTGAGTTATAGTAATACATATTAATATTTTATACTTGTTAAACAAGAACCTAATGGACATTTCACACTAAGATTATAATAGATTAAAAGGTACATATATTTTAGGCTTGAAAACACTTGACAAAATTTCGGCTCTCACATTTATAGGTTCAAACTAGAGTTTGTCAATCTATTTGAGTTGCTCAAACTCAATTCAAGTTCAATTAGCAAGATCATGTGCAAAGAGAGCCATGTGAAGTACCAAATAAAATAAATCTAGTATACTCAAATAGACAATTGTAGGGGAAAAAAAATAAAGAACTATAGTTACCTAAAGAGTCTTGATATGACCGTTGAAATAATCCTTGAGTCACTGACCATCCATGCAATATTACAATCCAAAGTAGTAAATCGGATAAAAGCAAATTTGATGGACTAGTAACAGTTAGAAAGTCACAGAATGATAAAATATTATATACCTCCATATTTCTTCTGGTGGCAGATTAACATACTGATAAACCATATACTCGATACTAAATGAAAAACCACATAAGATGGAGAAAATAGCACAAAAGGTTTATTAAATTGGAATAATGATCATAGCCATCTCAGACTTTCCAAAATGAAAAAATGTTTTTAATGCGAGATTGTATGAGATATCAACCTTCAGTATGGCAATATTTGCTAATATATTTTGATATTGAAAATGGAAGGCATGCAACATCAACATAGCAACACAATGAGGCTTGATGAGCTTTTCCAATCAAAGTACTACAACACGCTTTGGAAAAGTTACTTGACATTCATAATCCTAATTAAATAACCAATGATACTAGAAGTACATGATAGCGCACATGAATTTTCTTCCAGACATTTACCTTATCATAGAAACATATATAATTAAATCCTGAGACGGAAGTAGAAAAACCCAATACAAAGAGTTCAAAACAAAAGAAAAAAGTGTCGTGCGCATAAAGTGCAAGAAATGTGCAAATAAAGAGTTCAACCAAATGTATTTACTTGTAATTTGGACTTATGCCATGATTGAGGATGTTTAATAGAACATATCATCAGATTATCATTTATCTGAATTCATCATGCTTATATTCGATTTTAGGGAAGCCAAAAATTGTGAGCGCCCCCACGCGAGCCTTATTGAAAAGGCCCCTTACTATAGAAGGGGTGTTAGCACTTTTTTTTGATTGCAGGGGCAAGAAGGAACGGATTGAGCTGCGCGAAAGCCGTTGCGCTAATGAGCAAGAAAAGGGATGCGCGTTAGCGCTCTACTACTAATAAGATAGAAAAGGCTTTTCTTACTTGTTTTGTTTAGTAAAGTCTCACTTTTTTATAAGAATAGGTGCTTGCTAGGGCACTATACGTGGAGTTAGATTGGTGTTGTATTACCAGAAAATTAACCAAAGATAATCTAATATTTAAGACCTATATAACTACTAAAAAAAATGATAAGATGGAGAAAATGAGGTAAAAGATATACAAGCAAGAGTTCATTAGATTAGACGTAACAGGAGTTGGCTAGTTTAGGGTACCTTGAGCTTGAAAGGTTGTACTTATTTTATTAGGTGAATTCTTGCAATATATACTTGTCTTGTTAAACAACCTAATTTATCCCCACTCTTAGGTTGCATTTGGGACCAACAATTAGTATCAGAACTTGGTCTCCTAGACATTAAGTTTAATCGGTTTAGGAGTAAAGATGGCAACCAATAATGTATTGGTTTTAGAGGGGCAATCAATTATTAGACCTCCCATGTTCAATGGTATAAATTATTTTAGTTGGAGGGATAGAATGGAAATATTTTTGTATTCTATAGATATAAAGTTGTGGTTTATTGTTAGTGAAGGACTTTATGAGACTACCATTATAGATGAAATAACCAGTAGAAATAGAATTAAAGATAAAAGTGAATTGAGTGCTCAAGATAGAATCAATCTTTCTTTGAATGCTAAGGCCATGAATGTATTGTACAATACCCTAGATGTAAAGGAATCTACTAGAGTAAAAGGGTGCAAATTGGCCAAGGAAGTATGGGATAAGTTGAAAGAGATTTATAAAGGGAGTGACAATGTTAGAGAGCAAAGAAAATCTATGCTTGTTGTCCAATATGAATCTTTCAAAATGCATCCTCATGAGAATGTTGATAAAATGTTTTGTAGATTCAATGATATTACTAAAGATCTTGAATTGCTTAACAAGGTATACACTTTGGGTGAGAAAAATAGAAAAATTTTGAATGCCTTGCCAAAAGAATAGGAAAATAAAGTTACCACTACAGAAGATGCAAAAGATTTAAATTGTATGTCTATTGAATCTCTTGTGAATTCGCTAATATCTTATGAGTTGAAA
This sequence comes from Gardenia jasminoides, assembly GCA_013103745.1. Taxonomy (NCBI): domain Eukaryota; kingdom Viridiplantae; phylum Streptophyta; class Magnoliopsida; order Gentianales; family Rubiaceae; genus Gardenia; species Gardenia jasminoides. Next base: position 30,063,338 of record CM023096.1, read on the forward strand.
TTAGAATAAAAAACACAAGATGATGAGGAAGCAATGATCAAGAGAGGCATAGCATTCAAGGCCTCACAAGTTGATGATGAAGATGTAGAGCTAAATGACATGGCAAGGACATTGGAATTTCTAAATAAAAGGAGTTTGACAGAAGGAAGAGCAAATAATGATAGAAGACAAAAATTCAAGAATTTCAAAATTACTTGGGATGAATGCAATTTGGATAAAGAAATGGAAGAAGAAGAAGAATCGACTCAAATGACACTTATGGCCTTTGGAGATGATGAGGTAAATTCTAATCACTCTCTTAGTGATGAAGAAAAGGATGATGATGAAATGCAAATTCTTATGATCAAAATGCATAAAAGTTTGAAAGAATCTTATGCCAAAAATAAGGATTTGAAAATAAAAATAAATGCTTTATTGGAAGAAAATTCTAGACTTTTTCAAGAAAATAAGAGTTTGAGAAAAGACAATGATGATTTGAAAAAGTACAAAATTGATTTTGATTACAAAAATGATTTGAAAAAGAAGTTGGCAAATAAAACAAAGTTTTATGAAAAAATGTTGGAGGAACAAAATCTTTTAAAGAAAAGAATTAATAATTTGAATACTTCTCTCCAAAAAGAGAAACAAAATGTTTTACAAAGAAAAGAAAAACATATTTTACATGGCCAAAATGATTTTATTATTTCTAGAAAAAGAGGAACTAGATTTATTAAACCTACTTTTGTGAATGATCCTAATATTATGTGTCATTTTTGTTGCCAACTTGGACATATGCAAGATGATTGTTATGTGAAGAAAAATATAAGAAAAGACATGAAATCTATGTGGATTGTTAGATCATGTTGTACTAACTCTCATAGACCAAAAAACAAAAGGGTACCAAATGTTATTTCTTGATCTCATGTGAAGATTTGCTTGAAGAGCATAAACGAGACAAGATGATCTATAGATAGTGGGTGTTCAAGGTACATGAGGTGATCTATTACAATTCATCAAGGTCAAGCAAAAGAGTAGAGGAAAAGTAACCTTCGGTGTTGATAAGAAAGCAAAGACAATTGGTATAGGTGATGTTGATAAAAATGGTGAAACTTTCATTCATAATGTTCTCTTAGTAGAAAAATTGGGCTATAATTTATTAAGTGTTAGTCAATTATGTGATAGAAATCTTTATGTGCTATTTAAAAAATATGAGTGTTTGGTTCTTGGTATTAGTTTTAACATTGTTTTCAAAGGAAAAATACTTTTAAGGAAAACAGGGGATCGGACGTCCTATAGGTTTTCAGATGTCCGATAGCATTTTTCTAAATATTTATATGTATTGGCCTTGGTTATTTTGTTGGCCAAAAATAGGTCTCTAAACTTGTTGACATATTGATTAGACCTTAATGGACCTATTTTGTGTTTATTGGCTTTGTTTATTGCTCTTCTATATTTTGTATCTACTGGCTTTAATTTTTGCTTGCCAATGCTTTGTTATTGGCTTTGTCAAAATTTGGGACTAATAAGGGGGAGTTAATATATTTTTTGATTGATGACAAAAGAGGAAGAAATGTTAAATGATTTTCTAAATCATTTTAGCTCTTATTGAGGGGGAGTTTCTCTCCTTTCCCTTGCAAAATCATCATTTGGTTTGTCATCATCAAAAATGGGGAGATTGTTGGAATTGATCCTAGGTTTTGATGATAACAAAACAAAATGATGATTTGGACTAATGTTGTTATGTGAGAATTATGTTAGAACAGGTTCTTGATTCATTAGAGAAAAAAGGAAATCAATTCAAGAAGAATTGAGAAACTTTACCTACTATAGGACACAAAGAAATCGAGTATCGGACGTCCGATAGTTGATGAGCACTTATCAGACACAAGGATCGGACAATGAACAGAGGTTCGGACATCCGATAGATTGAGAATGAAATTTAAATAGTTAGTGGTTTTGTTGAACGATTGGTTCGGACGGTTGGTTTGGATGTCCGACAGGCAAAGGTTCGGATGTCCAATAATGGTTCGGACGTCTAAAGCTCCAACGGCTATTTTTCTAACAGCCATATTTTTGACCGTTGAAGAGTTTCTTGAGGCTATTTCTCACACTCTATAAATACCCACAAATTCAAGAAGATAAAAGACTTTTGCTTACATGAAATACAAGCTTACAAGTGAAATATTTGGGTAGAAATCTTCTTTGTTTGTTTTATAGGTGTGGGAAAAGTGGATATTGTGAGATTACTCAATTGGAGGAGTAAAGCCTTGGTGAAAGTTACCTCACTTGTAATAGTAGTTCTTAATTGGTTGAGTGAGTTTTCAATTGTAACTTGTTGAGAGTTAACTAGGATAGTTGTAAAACTTTTTGACTCAACTAAAGGCTTTTAGGGTGAGGAATGAGTAAGCTTTCACTTGTACAAGTTGGTTAGTTTCGCCTTCAATTGAAGAAGCTACTAGTGGATTTTATCCAAATTCGATGCAATTTCGAAATTTGGTTTGCAATTCATTCTCTATCTTTTTTCTTCATTGCTCAATTGTGATAATTTTATTGTGCTTAATTTGACATATCATTGTGCATACTTCAGAAATTGTTTGTACTTATTTTATTGTTAAACAACCTAATTTACCCCCCCTCTTAGATTGCATTTGGAACCAACAAAATCAACATATATATATAGGAGCAGATTAATAGTGTTATGAAAAAGAAAAAGAAACATACTACTCTTTTCGCACTAAATATATCACCCCTGTTGGTTTTTCCCCAGAGAATATTAATTTTTTATATTGATCTCTGAACCTTTTAGAAACATAATATTCCACATTGTTAAAGATTTGTTGAATCAAATGATCATCTAGAATTTTCATAAAAAGTGTAATAAAAAAAAAACTGTATACAGAACAAAGATCCAACGTATGACAACTTTTGTCCCTAGGAAAGGTCAGAGAGATAGAAACATCATCATGAATTATTCATAATTAGTTGGGCATGGAAATACGGACATGCACTTTCAGAACATTTTGGGAGCTTTTCATTTTTCATGATTAGAATTTTATCTAGTTTCTTAAAAACCCTCTTCTTTTCTGAATCTTCTTCTTATTCAAGCATGGGAAAAAAGAGAGAGTATAATAGTTCTTTCCTACTTTTTCTTTTTCTTCTCATAAAAATTCAAATATACTATTTAAATGTATTCTTTTCCTCTAAATGCTTTCTATTCTTATATTTGCTTAATTCAAAATAAGTTTTCTAGGGATATAATGGGGATATTTGAGACTAATAGATTCTGTAGATTAATGAGTTAGGACTGTTACAAAATAAAGCAAGATAATAGTGATGAAAGGTGAGGACAGACGTGCATGTATGTCCGTATCAAAGAGAGCTGAAACATCATGATTTTTTTAAGCAAATATGTTATTCATGTTTCTCCGGCTGAGATCAACTGAATCTTGTCAATTGAACAAACTAGTTATATATTGGCCTAAGTATTAGACATAATTTTCTTAAATTATGACAATATGTTTGAATCGTGAATAATTAATTCAGTTGTACTTAGTAGATAATCAAGTGCAGATCAAGATCTATATTGATCATTTTAATGTCACTAGTTTAATGCTTAGTTCGAGCTCAATTTATAAGTACTAGTTCTTAACGTGGATGGATTTTAAGAAGAGGAAAAGAAGAAAAGGGTATATGACGCAGTTAATCATATTCTTCTAAAAACATCAACCAGTCATTACCAGAGAAGCCCCCAAACTGAGAAACATTACCCATTATTTTTAATCGTACAAATCCATATTAATTAGTTAGGACACTTGCAAACTAAATATTTCTCACATGAGCCACAGGATCATTCAGTCCTTCAATATTCTCACATGCAAAATAAGAACACAGCATATCACACCAACAGAACTTATATATTTTAAGAGCTGAAATTTTATGCAGCAAAGGAAGGGTGCATATGGTCCCTCTCAAAACTAGCCACGTCTTCTTCAAGCATGTTTACCCATGCTTCTATTCCCTCCCCACAACTTGTACTCATGAATGATCTCAAAATTCTTGATGGGCAAGGTGGTAGTGCATGTGACAGCCCCACCTTCCCCTAAGGCGAACCAAAGGGTTTATGGATCACTGACTCTCGTCAGGACTCACTCATCCGAACAATTACTAATTCTTCAAAGAAACAGTTTAAATGCCAATTCCCACACTTATAGTTAACTCATAGTCGATCAACTTCAACCTTACAATCCCAAAATTTCAATAATAACTTAAACCAAATGATAACTCGTAAATTCATGACTCAAACTTTAGAATCCCTTAATACATATAGTACTTAAATACACGTCTAAAGTTCCACCTTACAACATTCCAAATTTATAATTCAAATCTCTCAAGACAAATACAAAAGTAAACCTTGAGACTAACGGTGAGCACCTTCGCTTGGGTTCTCAGTCCCTGCTAAGGAAAACAAATTTGAAAGGATGAGCTAAAAGCCCAGTGAGTTCCAAAATGGCATGCAAAGCACATAGCACATATATGATTTGACTTCAAAACTACGTAACTGAAAGTAAACAAATAAGGAAAGCGAGTAACATCACATAGGTAGGATACAGGTAGCCCTCAGGGGCTAAGGTCCTCGAAGATGGAGCACGTTCCTGGACTGGTGCGCAAATCTCGTAGTTGACACTCTATCAACTTTCATACTCAAAACCAAGTAGAGCACCACTTACTCCTTTCTCCACCAAAACCCCCAACTGGGCCCGCCAGCCTCACAGGAAATTTATAATTGTATATTGCTCTCCATCAGGGACAAGGCCATTTGCCAAGTCCAGAGCACACAATTTATCACGTAGCCCAAGGTTGTTAAATCTCCTCGACCTGGGTTTTCCCCAACGGCTCGAGTTGATAACATACCAAGGGGATTAAGTATTCTTGAGAACAGGAAACACAAGACACTTCATATAATTCAAAACAAGATTCATATCACCAGTCAAGAAGTTCAAGACATACTTGAAATATCACAACAACACTTTTTGCAAAACCCAATATTCAAAAAGGAGTAAGTGCGATAAAGTACACACTACTCCATTTGATGGATCAAAATCTATTTTTCACATTATTTCACATTTCAAGTTAAATACACGTAGTCAAGTATCATGCATGGAAACTCACCAAAATAGAGAGATTCGGATTCCAAAGTTTGCTTGGTTTCAAATCCTTCCACACTTCCTAAAATCAAGTAAACAGAAGAAAAAGTTTCGCCTCACAATTAGCGAAACTAAACTCAAAGTTTATTCATTTGTTTTATCAAAATTCTTCACAAGAAATCCTCTAACTTTTGCTCGAATGAAAAGTAGTCATTCGAGTTGGAAATCTCCTTAAAAGGTTCCATTTTCAAACTGAGACATCAATTAACCAATCCATGCTATAGACGTACTCCATTCAGACAACTTCTAAATTTCTTAGTACAAAGACATAAGGGGAGGTATTTCACCTCAAAAATCACCCATTTAAGTTTAACTCAATACTCAACTTTAACAAAGATTACAACACATATTTAGAACTGTTTTAACCAAATCTCACTGTACAAAAGTCATGAAAAATTAGATAAAACATTTCAAACCCTCAAATTTGCCCAACAAGTACATTTACTCAAAAGTTAGCAAAACTCAACTCATCTCCATCATTTTCACTCCATTTAAACATATACTCACAATTAAACACAATATATATTTATTCAGGCAAATCTAGCCAAGTAACATCATAAAATTTCGAAATCACAAGTTAAAATTTCCAGACAGTGGTTCGGCCAGCTCTCACTCTTTTCCTTTAAAATTTTCAATCATCAAATCCACATTCTAACCATAAAATAATCTCATTTCATAAATAACAAACACAACCACATTCAGGTCCTCAAGTCCGCTACCTAAAAGTCACCTCAAGTCAGCTACCTAAGTTGGGAATTCAAGAGCCCAACGTAAATATTTCAAACACTAGCATTTCTAGCAAAATAATTCGTAGATCTGACAGATCTAACACTAATAAGGTTAAAGCTAAGAGTTTTAAGGGTTATACCTCAAGATCTTCTCAGATCTGGCAAGATCAAGGAAGATCTGATGAACTCTTCCCAAAGATGACTTCTCGAGCTTAACCACTCCAAGAATCTACAATCTTAGCCAAGGATCCGCTTGATTTGATGATGATTTCCGTCTCCAAGCTCAAGAACAAGAAGTTGGCAAACCCAAGAGAAACTTTCTTCCTCTTTCTTGCTTCCTCTCCCTCACGGCTCCCTCTCTCTCCCTTTCACTCTCTCACGGCAGCTCCAAGAGGAGGAAGAAACTCGAATCAAGCCTTCAATGAAGTCTTCAAGCTTCAAAATTGGAAGATGAAGAAGTTGAAGAAGAAAATCACTCAAATTCTCTCTCTTTTCTCTCCCTCACTTTCGGACCGGCCCCCATCTTCCTTTTCCTCTCACACGGCTGCTCCAAGGAAGAAAATGGATGTCTTCAATGGAGGTTTGAAGCTTCAAGAAAGGAAGGAAAATTGCAAGCTTTCTCTCTCTCTCTTGCTCTCTCTCTCTAAGCCCTCCAGTGGCAGCTGAAAAATGAAGCTTCAAGAAGTCACAAAGTCAAGCTTTAAAGGGCAAAAAGGTTACTTTTCCATGTTTTAAGGAAAAGTGGTCTTTTGACCACTTTATGTCGCGTCAAGTGCGATACTTTAACTCACACTGTTTTAATTCATGCCAACACTGTCCAACCTTAAATATATCTACATAATATCTCTACATATGCTCGATTTTATCTTAAAGTCACTATTCACGCTTCGGAACAAAAATTAAACGCTTAAACTAACCAAAACCACACACCGGCAAATAATTCTTGAAAAATCCTCTAAATTAGAAAATAATCACTCAAAACATAATTTCACTAATATTTTAGTGAATAAACATAATATAAATATTATTATACATTTTAAAATAAAATTCAGATTTTTGAGGCCCTCACAGTGCACACCCATGTCGGCTTTCCCCAACCATAATCCACTTCATACACAGGAAACTTAACCAACTACTGAAAAGCAAACTTCTAGCTCGCCCTGGAGAAAAGTTCCGATGTTTTCTTTGGGGAATCTAAATGCTCATCTAGTTGCTTCACGTAATTGCTATTGATGTTCCTGCATGTTACTCAAAACACCAGCCAGACTCTGATACCCTCTGTCTACCTTAGCAGTTGGGGTTGGAAAGCACGGATCCACAAGTTCCCAAAGGCGTGATCCGGCAGGCGAGGATTCATCCCTAAGCCTCAGGTTCACGGAATGGCCAGCTGCAACAATCTTCTGTGACTTAGAATCCGTCTTGGATTTTGATGCCTCTATGAAATGCTTCCAGAAAAAGGCTGAAACAGCTTCCACCCGTGTGGGTTCGTTCACTTGTGATCCAGGAGGAGAATAAGCAGCAGCTTCTTTGAGTATTCCCAGCTTTACCTTGTCAAACACAAAGCGTTTGGTGGCAATCTTTTCTTTCACGATACCCGTGGTTGGTGTCCAACTGCAGTTGGTCAAGTCTCTTGGTGGATATAAATTCGCCAAATCAAAACTACATTGAGGAATTTCAGAGTCTCCACGGCAGTTTGGGGCCATGCATTGATGAAATTCATCAAGGTATTGTCATCGGCTATTGTTTGTGATATTGGAACACTAATGACTGGGCATCCGCAGTCAAAGAGATTGCTTTGAACAGCTAGAAGGATAGTGTTAGCCTTGTTCATTCCAAGGCGTCCACACCATTAAGCTCAAGTGGCAGAAACTTTTTCATATCCTTCATGCTAGGCTTTTCTGTGACCTGCAAGAGATCAGAATGAACTTGAGCCTCAATAAACAAAGCACCAGCACCGTTGCAATCAATTGTCATATTGTCACTGGGAATTCTATAAAATTTAGACAAAGTATTGGACAATGAACGTTTGAGGAATTGAGAAATTTGTGCATGATCTTTGTAAGTATGCAACTGGCCGGGTTGATAGAAGAAAATGAGTGGGATGTAAAATGGTGGTGCAAGTTGATCTAATAAGGACATTTTACGGTTTCTAAGGTGATGGGACGTTGGTGATGAAGGTTTAATCATCTCTTTTGATAGGATCTCTATGTTGGGCTCCATCTTAGTTACTCATCGAGCTCGTAAACGATATGGCAAAAGTTTGGAAGAAAAATAAACAATCCTCAACGAATTGCTTCTCTATACTCGGAAAGAAAATATTGCGGCTTCCCTATTTATAGGGCAACATTATCAATCATTCAATCCAAAATAAAAAGGTTAGAGAAAGAGTATCCAATCACTTTCATTAAGTCCCACAAAACTAAAGGCATGTTCTGGATTAATATATTTAGTTGATTATGTTCTCGTTTATTTTTGTATTGAGATTATAAAATTTTTTAATAGCTAAACCCAAAAAAAAAAAAAATCCAAATTTCAACAAAGAATTACTTTTGCTAATTCTAATTAATCACTTTTCATTCTCAAATTTTGCATAATTTTCAAGCAAAGAACAAGGCCTATGTTCGTCTAGAGCCATTTACTTGTATTGGTTAGGAATACTGCCAAAACTTTTCCTGCATGGCAATTCTACTCAAAAGGTTGATAGTACCTTAGCTAGTCAAGCCAACTATTCCATACGCGAAATATTTCTCCACCATATTCTTCGCGTCCTGCTCTCCAGCTTTCTATTACTTTGAACACTTTCCTACTTCATAAATCCTGCATGTCCCTCCTAACGTACAATCCAAATCAAGAATTCAGGTGTTTTCTTTCTTTTGTTATCGTCTCTCTAATTCAGATGTTTTCTTGCTTTTGTTATCATGTCTCATCCTCTTTCTCATCTTTTGTATGGAGATCGTCGTAGATTTATTACTTTCTGACATCTAATACAATATTCATAAAGTTGACACATTTGCGTACTTTATGAAGCAGGAAGAATATAAAAGTTTTGGATGATGACTTCATAATTTATCTAAAAATGTTAGTAAGCGCAGGATCCATGACTCCAAAAGAAAAACATTTTTTTTGGGACTTTAGGATTCTGACCCCAAAATTCTAGCTCAACTTCTTCATCTGAGTTAGTTATGAATTTTTCCAAGACGACTAGTACTGCATTCATGTTTCTAGCAGGAGGAAGTTTGTTTGGTAAAATTTAATAAGTTTATACTTTGAGAACGTTGTTACTACTGTTTTTTTCTTCTAAAATTTCATAGTCAAATGGAAGTTTGGCTTTTTAAAGTCGGGAGAATTACAGTTTTTAGTCCCCTAATGTTTTGAATATGTACAGATTTAGTTTCTAAGAAAAATAAATCTGGTTCTCAATATTTAGCATTTGTATAATTTTAGACCCTAGAGTTTCAGGAACAACAAATTTTGTCCTCGATTTATCCAATTTGAAGCAGACAAAGGGCAATCAAAGATTTCTTCTCAGTTGCTGATAGAATTCACTCATGTGCAATCACGTGGCTGTTAAATTGAATTTAAAAGTAAAAGCGCAAAATAGCCGCTAACTCTAAATCACAAGATTAAGGAGTAATAACCCACGTGCTAGCATGTGAGTAACTAATTAATTGCTACAATCAATTTTTAACCTAATTTAACAAATAAAAACTACATCTTCCTAGTAAATCATTTACTCACATGCCACATATGAATTATTCTTATTGCTTAAAACTACATTTGTTGTTTTATATATTTTTTTATATAGCATTCAATTTAATGAATACATAATTGCATGTAACTAGAATTTATCAATAATTGGAGAAAATCTGTCAATTGTCCTAAAGTTGCTTTAAATTATGAGCATGTGGGACCAAATTTATTTTTGCTGAAATTTTAGGTACAAAAATCACACAAGTGCAAAATATTGGCGACTGTATTTGTTTTTGCTGAATCCGTTGAGACTAAAGTAGTACAAGTGTCAAATATTGAGAACTAAAACTATATTTGTGCATCACAAAGTTAAAAGCCATGAAAGAAGCCTCAACGATGAGACAACTTCAACAAAACATTTGACAAGTTTTTGCCTTTTTTTTTTTGGGTACAAAATTCAAGTTTCATTAACGGATTGTTGAAAATCATCCGACCGTATTTGATTTACATCACTAATCTAATGGCAAGTTCAACATGCAATAGAAATAAACAGATATAGAATTTAACAGATATAATAGATCCAAAAATTTTTTGAATAGATTTGGAAAGTACAATAAATTTTCAAGTTGCCTTCTAATGATAAATAGCTGCAACTCCCTTCTGTACATGTTAGAATTGCTAGATTTGCTAATCAATAATTTTAAACTTCTATAACAATAATGAGATCTGTCGAAATAGATTCAAGATCCAAAAAATTCAGATCTAATAATCACATCTAAAATAAATTTAGGTCTAACAACAAAATAAGAAAAAATACAAAACATTCTCATTAGAAACCCTTAGAAGAAATTGTGAGGACCCAAAATTTCTTTAATTATTTTACTTATATTTCTTCACTTGCATTTATCAATTTTCTAAATTATGTTTATATGTCTATAATTGCATTGATTATCGACTCATATGAATGTGCATGGATGCCTTAATATTAGGATTTTCATTCGAGTGCCAGTAAGTTGAACCATAGTGAATAGTGATTGAGTGAATAGTAAGTTGAGAGTAAATGAATGATGGTAAAGAGATAATTAGTGAGGTGAATGTTGAACATTGTTGAAACTAGAGGGAGTTAAGTGCAAAATAGACAAACTAGTGGATAAGATAAGATTTCATTGGATTTTTAGCCAATGGGGAAGCAACATTTGGCAACTTCCCTACCACCCATTTTTCTTTCAAGACTTCAAGTTTCATTCTTGTCTTCAGTTCCATTTTAGTCTTGCAAGAACCAACTAGAGAGAGATAGAGAGAAAAGAAGAGAGGAACCACACCATTCTTCCACTTATCTTGCCAAAATTTGAGAGAAATTCTTTGAAAGGTTCAACTTTGCTCCGATTAAAACCTCGCTAGGAAGGAGGAGAAGCTTTCTATCGAAAGGAAATTTGAAAATCCACCTTGGTTTGCTCATCTTGGGTTGCTAACAAGAGATATACCTTCTACACCATGGATTTTTATGGTTAATCTTGGAAGATCTATGGCTTTTGTTGGTGAAATCTTGGTGAGTTATGTTGGATGACTATCTTGACTATATATTGAATTAATGATGGAAACTGTTGATGAAACTGGTGGCTATATGTCTTGATATATTGTGGGTAAGTAGTATGTTGTATGGGTCTCTTGAACCCTAAAATTTAGGCTAGATGCCTTGAGGAATTTTCATGCTTTTTGTGATGGAATTTTTGATAGATATTGATGCTAAAAGACTTGATATATGTTGGCCCTTGTATATTGTGGAAATCTCATGAAATGGATGAACTTTGGTTTTGAAATATTAGGGGAAAACTTGGCGAAAATTTCTGGAAATTTCTCCCTGCTGGCTTAACCTGTTCAGCTACCTTTAGCCCTGTTTTCTTACAAATTTTTGGTGAAATCTTGCTCAATAATCCTTGTTGGATGTTGACCTTTGAATGTGCAAGTGAGTTGAGCAAAAATTGGGGGGGAGGGATGGGTTGGGCAGTTTGGGGGGAGGGAGTGTAAGTGAGAGGTTCCGGGTTCGAGATCTTCCACTCACACTAAAAAAACAAAAAAGTAAAAAAAAAAAAAAGAGTTGAGCAAAAATTTTGGACTTTAGAACTTGAAAAGGGAGAATTTCTTGAACTCTATTTTGCTGGAAATTTCCTGCATAGATTTAGAAAAATTGTGATATCTTGGTGTAGAAAACTCCAAATCGAGTTTGGTTTGTTGGATTTGAAACAAGACACAGAGCTCTATCAACCATGTAAATTTCAGATTTTCACTCAATTTCTATAAGCACCAGTAAATTTTCAAATTTGACTGAAATGTCAAACCTGTTCTGTTTTTCTACTTGTTAAAGCTGTAAATTGAGGTCAAAATTTGACTTACTTACGGATTGAATATTGAGAAGGTGCATTTGGAAAATTGTAGTACTTTGAGTCTATTTTCAATGATATAAGGATGGTGATTTTTGGATTTACGGAACTCAATATATGATTTTTCAAGTAATATCGCGTAAAGCTGGAATTTTCTGGTTTGAAGCAAAAGTGTTCTTTTAAAAAGTTATGACTTTACTTTAAATATGTTGATCCATTTTGATTTTGATTTCATAGATGGAAACAAGGGCTCTGGTGGTTTTAATCCCTCATTCTGAATGATGGTTTTCGAAGGTTTAGACCCCTCTTTGAGTGTTGCGTTAGTTGTCTAAGTGTGTGGTTTTTCCTCATTTGACAAGAGTGATGGTCTAAGGGAATTGACTAGAGATGGTTTGCTTTTGGTGATTGTTAGTTGTAATTGCTTCAAGTGCTCAAGGTGACTTCGAGGGAAATCCTAAAGTGGAAAAGTAAAGGGCTTGTGTGACAGCCCCACCTTCCCCTAAGGCGGACCAAAGGGATGGACCGCCCAACTCTCACGGACTCACTACATTCCACAATTTCTTCACGATACAAATACTCAAAAGTCCATTCGAGATAACATAACCTTGAAGGTACTTCAGAATAACATTTATACATCTCCAAAAGTAATTACATAAACTCATGGACCAAAAGGTCAAGCGTTCAGAGTTCAACTTAAGTACATTCGCCTCTCCCAAAAGGTAAAGAGGATTACAGGTAGATATACCAGACAACAAAACCTAAAATCCCAAAATGATCTAATGTTATCCTTGAGCCCTTTTGCCTCAACTCAAGTAAGGAAAACAAATACGTGGTATGAGCTTACCTAGTATTCCAAGAAATCAAGCAAAACATGAGCAATTCCAAATTCAACATGTTAACATGTAATTCAAGAAACATAACACCGTATAACCATAACCAATTTAAGAATCAAGAAGTAAGGTCCGGTATATAGTGAACGATAACGATATCATTAATTCAAATAAACATTTACTCATTCAAGTAGATCAAATAGCAAGTACTAAATACGATCTCAAAAGGATACGGAATTCATTAGGAGCCACATTCCACCTTATAACTTCCAATAAACAATCCCCTACATTTTCCACCTTATAACCTCCGAACTCCCACCTTATGACCTCCAAAACGATAAACAATCCCCGAAATTTAACATTCGATATTATACTCAATGCCTTTCGGTAAAGAGTTTTGAGCTTTGCACTTAACATTCGTAAGTTATTACCCAAAACTGTCCAGCTGATCCGATCTCACGATGGCGGGTCCAGGATAAGCTTTTGGCTTACCGGACCTCACGATGGCGGATCAAGGATAGGGTTCCAGTAAAGAGTAAGCTCAGTTCAGTCGATGCGATAAAGTACACATCGGCCTACATTTATACACATTTAACATTCAACTATGCATTGTGAACAAGCAATTATTGAAAATCAATTAAATTAACAAATCAAGGGGATCACCATAACATGACACTCATTAGTATGCTAATCAAAGAGGCTTTTAAAACAAATAATAGCATTTCTCAAGTATCATGCATCGTCAAGGAAACATGCATTGGAACACTTACCAAGTTAGCAAAATAACCTCAGGCGTTCGCCCCCAAATCTCCTTTATTTCCTCCTTCCAAGTCTAATGGCAAATGAAATGAAGACATTTAAGTTCGGCTAGCCAAACAAGAAAACCTAATGCATGTGCTCATTATTCTTGTACTTGATAAAATCACACTTGAATGTACAATTTATAAAATGACCAATCCCAATTATAAATATGATCAAATGAAAAGCTTATCCACATGTTAGAATCATAAATGAGTGGGTTAGGACACGGCAAAGTTGCACAAGAGTCAAAAGAAATGAGAAAAGCATTGGTGTAGTGAAAACGGCATTTGACTGATTTGCCACGCTGCGGTAATTTACTCATAACTGTGGGCACACTTATCGGATTGGGGTGTACTTTATGGCGTTTCGAAGCTAAGACATATCTCTACAACTTTTATGAAGAGGTCAGATATCAATTCATGCTTTATCACAATAAAAACGGCAGATATCAGAGAAGCAGGAAATCTGTCGGGAAAAATTCAGGCTGGACGAACAGTCTCGGGAAAACAGTCATAACTCGACGTAGAAAAATCGAAATCGAGCTCCGTCAGCGGCGTTTAAAACTAGGTTCATAGGGATTTCTAACGGTATAAGGCTCAGATTCTAATTCATTTTCTACAGTGAACAGTAACCTCGGTAAGTGGACTGATTTCCATTTCTGATTTCTTGCAAAAATTCAGCCTTGGTGCAAACTTCATCTATTAACTCTTTAAAGTTAATCCATCACTTAACATGGTGTTTAACATGCTAAAACAGCCATTAATTCCATCATCAAAGCTTCACAAGTCATTAAGCATTTCATCAAACACATGGTAATCAAAAATGAAAACCTAAGTTCTAGTTTCCAAACACAAGATTTCCTTCCATAATCTTTCCTTCTAATCAACCAAAAGTGCTTCATTTACACCTAATCAACATCCCCTTAAGATTTAAAGCTCATTAAAGCATGATTAAGAGAGGTTTTACCTTGCTAGAAAAGTGAGAAAACCACCCAAGAACTTCACTCCTTGCAACCAAATCTTGAAGTTAAAGTAGTAATCTAATCTAGGGTTTCACCTAAAGCTGTTTTTCCTTCACTAAAATCACAAATTTCTAGCTTAGGATTTTGGTGTTTTCTTGCTTAGAGTGGCCGGCCAAGGAGGGAGAGAGAAGAGGGAAATTTTGTTTAAATTTTTGAAATGAAAGGTTTAAATAGAAGACTCAAGTCAAGGGGTTAATGATGGGTTGACAATTAAATCTTGGCCATGAATTGGGTTAAAATTCTAGACAATTAGCTTCTAATCCTTCAATTAGAATGTAACCTACTTAATGCCACATAACTTTTATGCATTTAGCTACATAAAACATGTAAAATGCAATTCTAAATTTATGTCATGCTATGCATACAAAATAAAGTACTTAAAATAAAATAATGCACTTAAAATAAAATAATGCACTTAATGCTTTCATGGTGCAATCAAGCCATTTTTTTTTCATTTTCTTTTTTTTTTTTTTCTCTGGTTCTCACACTCTTTCCCTTAAAAGAATTTCTCTCGAAATTCTCACCTTCCATCACATCGATGACCTCAAGGCTGTTGTCCCAAAATAGCATAGGTCCCATTCCTCCTTGATTGCTTGTTTAGGGACAATTGTTTATCTGCTTGTTTAGGAAAATTCCCTTTCTTGGTTCCTCGGGCAATTGGTAAGTTGATGCTCAAGACTTCCACATATCAAGCACTTTCGTCCTTTTCCAACAATTTTCCTCTCAGTGATTAGTTTTCCCAGATCCACAGTCAAGTGAGGTGTGATTTCCGACTTCCCATGGAATTTCTTTTGATGCCCCATTTGAACTTGCTTCCCTCTAGTTATATCTCCCTCTGGTTTCCCCATCAGGTGGTGACAGAATGGAAGTCTCTGCTCCTCCAACTCCTTCCCAACTTTGGGAGGCTGTTTATCCTCTCTAGGCACCTCCAAGTTACCACCACTAGATGCATCTCTTTTCCATTTGAAAGGCTCTCGTTGGGATTTTGTACTTTCCACTCTTTGAGCTCTCTCAATGCCACTAAATGTAGGTATTTGAACCGCCAAGGATTTCAAGTTCTAGATTTAAGCCCTGGATGAACCGCTTTTCTCTTTTGTTCTGGCAACCACTACAGGGCAAATTTTGACAGGTAAATTGGGCTTTCAGAACGCCATTGTTCCTCGACGAAGTCTTATAAATTCATCCCTCTCCTTTCTTGAACAAGAGGAGGAATATATTTCATTAAATTCTCGAGTAAAGTTCAGCCATGTCCAGTGGTACTTGTTCCCTTTCCCACTTTGCCCTTATAACATTCCACCATGATCAGCTGCTCCCTCGAACCTGAATACGGCGAATGTCACTTGCCTTCCTCCTCAGATACCTTAAAGCGGCAAAAATATTGATCATGTTTTCTAACCAAGTTTCAGCTATGTCGGGGTCTGACTCCTGAAAAATTAGGTGGAAAGAACTTTGGAATCTCTAAAGCCTTATCCTCCCCATCTCTTGATCTCCCTGGTTCGCTTGTCCCCCCTGTTGGTACTAGACGCCTCAGATCTGTCATTCGATTTAAATCTAGTGCCACTTGGTCGCTTGCCTCAACCCTGGGCCCAGTATTTTGTTAGCCGGACTCACTCTCGGTCTTGATTTTGGGGTTGTCTGCATGGGCGTCCCTCTGGCTTCCATTTTTGTTTTAACTAGTCTATATGGGCATGCATTAATTCAATATGAACTAGGAAAATACACACAAAATGTATGTGGCATACATACCAATTACAAGCACATATAATCAACAAAAGGAAACATCAAATGAGACTAAATCATTTCACAAGTAACGCTTGTCAAAATCAACCTCGTTACCATTTTCACTCAATGATAGCTAGTTAATCATATACAAGAGCAAATCATGTTTCGTACATATTCAAGTCAAGATTAGTGAACCAAATATACTAATAATCAAGTTAGGCAATTCTTACTCCCAAACCCATTATCCCTTTTTAAGAGGCAATATCACTTGTCACTAGGTCCAGTTAAGGCACATCTAGACAATTCTATCTCTCCATAGCAATTTCGACACTAAAAGTTAGGGAAATGTTATGTGTAGTCAATCACTCCAAGAGTCACTTCCAATTCCAACCTAATACATTTGAATTTCGAATACCTCAAACTCAAAGATGTTTTGATCAGTTTTCAAGTCAGGATTAAGTCCTTAGAGGTCAACCATCATCATTGTACGAGCAGCTCACCTTTTACTCCTTCAATCCATTCCTACTCTTTTAATATACTAGTCCCGAGTTCCCATCTCCATAACGTATTTATATTCAAGCACCAGAATAAGAATAAAGTCAATCCACACCAAGGTCGGCCGCCCTAAAGTGTAAATTAACTCAATCCCCATTCCTGCTTGACATGCCAAATAAATCCCTGAACTATCACAAGCATTCAACCCTACAAGCATTTGCTTAACATTCCACCAGTCCCACAGTCCAGCATCCTAAACTTTAAGCCTAGGATACACTACAGAGATCTAAAGCCTAAGCTCTGATACCAACTGTGACAGCCCCACCTTCCCCTAAGGACCTAAAGGGATCATGGACCGCCCCAACTCTCGGGACTCACTACATTCCACAATTTCTTCACAGATACAAATACTCAAAAGTCCATTCGAGATAACATAACCTTGAAGGTACTTCAGAATAACATTTATACATCTCCAAAAGTAATTACATAAACTCATGGACCAAAAGGTCAAGCGTTCAGAGTTCAACTTAAGTACATTCGCCTCTCCCAAAAGGTAAAGAGGATTACAGGTAGATATACCAGACAACAAAACCTAAAATCCCAAAATGATCTAATGTTATCCTTGAGCCCTTTTGCCTCAATCTAAGGAAAACAAATACGTGGTATGAGTTTACGATAGTATTCCAAGAAATCAAGCAAAACATGAGCAATTCCAAATTCAACATGTTAACATGTAATTCAAGAAACATAACACCGGTATAACCATAACCAATTTAAGAATCAAGAAGTAAGGTCCGTATATAGTGATTTATAACGATATCATTAATTCAAATAAACATTTACTCATTCAAGTAGATCAAATAGCAAGTACTAAATACGATCTCAAAAGGATACGGAATTCATTAGGAGCAATATTCCACCTTATAACTTCCAATAAACAATCCCCTACATTTTCCACCTTATAACCTCCGAACTCCCACCTTATGACCTCCAAAACGATAAACAATCCCCGAAATTTACTTTCCCCTTATCACCTCCAAAACGATAAACAATCCCCGAAATTTAACATTCGATATTATACTCAATGCCTTTCGGTAAAGAGTTTTGAGCTTTGCACTTAACATTCGTAAGTTATTACCCAAAACTGTCCAGCTGATCCGATCTCACGATGGCGGGTCCAGGATAAGCTTTTGGCTTACCGGACCTCACGATGGCGGATCAAGGATAGGGTTCCAGTAAAGAGTAAGCTCAGTTCAGTCGATGCGATAAAATACACATCGGCCTACATTTATACACATTTAACATTCAACTATGCATTGTGAACAAGCAATTATGTGAAAATCAATTAAATTAACAAATCAAGGGATCACCATAACATGACACTCATTAGTATGCTAATCAAAGAGGCTTTTAAAACAAATAATAGCATTTCTCAAGTATCATGCATCGTCAAGGAAACATGCATTGGAACACTTACCAAGTTAGCAAAATAACCTCAGGCGTTCGCCCCCAAATCTCCTTTATTTCCTCCTTCCAAGTCTAGTGGCAAATGAAATGAAGACATTTAAGTTCGGCTAGCCAAACAAGAAAACCTAATGCTTGTGCTCATTATTCTTGTACTTGATAAAATCACACTTGAATGTACAATTTATAAAATGACCAATCCCAATTATAAATATGATCAAATGAAAAGCTTATCCACATGTTAGAATCATAAATGAGTGGGTTAGGACACGGCAAAGTTGCACAAGAGTCAAAAGAAATGAGAAAAGCATTGGTGTAGTGAAAACGGCATTTGACTGATTTGCCACGCTGCGGTAATTTACTCATAACTGTGGACACACTTATCGGATTGGGGTGTACTTTATGGCGTTTCGAAGCTAAGACATATCTCTACAACTTTTATGAAGAGGTCAGATATCAATTCATGCTTTATCACAATAAAAACGGCAGATATCAGAGAAGCAGGAAATCTGTCGGGAAAAATTCAGGCTGGACGAACAGTCTCGGGAAAACAGTCATAACTCGACGTAGAAAAATTGAAATCGAGCTCCGTCAGCGGCGTTTAAAACTAGGTTCATAGGGCTTTCTAACGGTATAAGGATCAGATTCTAATTCATTTTATACAGTGAACAGTAACCTCGGTAAGTGGACTGATTTCCATTTCTGATTTCTTGCAAAAATTCAGCCTTGGTGCAAACTTCATCTATTAACTCTTTAAAGTTAATCCATCACTTAACATGGTGTTTAACATGCTAAAACAGCCATTAATTCCATCATCAAAGCTTCACAAGTCATTAAGCATTTCATCAAACACATGGTAATCAAAAATGAAAACCTAAGTTCTAGTTTCCAAACACAAGATTTCCTTCCATAATCTTTCCTTCTAATCAACCAAAAGTGCTTCATTTACACCTAATCAACATCCCCTTAAGATTTAAAGCTCATTAAAGCATGATTAAGAGAGGTTTTACCTTGCTAGAAAAGTGAGAAAACCACCCAAGAACTTCACTCCTTGCAACCAAATCTTGAAGTTAAAGTAGTAATCTAATCTAGGGTTTCACCTAAAGCTGTTTTTCCTTCACTAAAATCACAAATTTCTAGCTTAGGATTTTGGTGTTTTCTTGCTTAGAGTGGCCGGCCAAGGAGGGAGAGAGAAGAGGGAAATTTTGTTTAAATTTTTGAAATGAAAGGTTTAAATAGAAGACTCAAGTCAAGGGGTTAATGATGGGTTGACAATTGGCTAAATCTTGGCCATGAATTGGGTTAAAATTCTAGACAATTAGCTTCTAATCCTTCAATTAGAATGTAACCTACTTAATGCCACATAACTTTTATGCATTTAGCTACATAAAACATGTAAAATGCAATTCTAAATTTATGTCATGCTATGCATACAAAATAAAGTACTTAAAATAAAATAATGCACTTAAAATAAAATAATGCACTTAATGCTTTCATGGTGCAATCAAGCCATTTTTTTTTCATTTTCTTTTTTTCATTTTTTTTTCTCTGGGTTCTCACACTCTTTCCCCCTTAAAAGAATTTCGTCCTCGAAATTCTCACCTTCCATCACATCAGATGACCCTGAAGGCTGTTGTCCGAAAATAGCATAGGTCCTAGCCGGTGCGCGGGGTCTGTTCCCTCCTTCAGTTGCTTGTTTAGGGACAATTCGTTTATCTGCTTGTTTAGGAAAATTCCCTTTCTGTTGGTTCCTCGGGCAATTGGTAAGTTGATGCTCAGCACTTCCACATATCAAGCACTTTCGTCCCTTTTTCCAACAATTTTCCTCTGTGTGATTAGTTTTCCGCAGTATCCACAGGTCAAGTGAGGTGTGATTTCCTGACTTCCCCATGGAATTTCTTTTGATGCCCCCATTTGAACTTGCTTCCCTCTAGTTATATCTCCCTCTGGTTTCCCCATCGTAGGTGGTGACAGCAATGGAAGTCTCGTTCCTCCAACTCCTTTCCCAACTTTGGGAGGCTGTTTATCCTCTCTAGGCACCTCCAAGTTACGACCACTAGATGCATCTCTTTTCCGTATTTGAAAGGCTCTCAGTTGGGATTTTGTACTTTCCACTCTTTGAGCTCTCTCAAGGGCGTCACTAAATGTAGGTATTTGAACTGCCGCCAAGGATTCCTGAAGTTCTAGATTTAAGCCCTGGATGAACCGCCTTTTTCTCTTTTGTTCAGTGGCAACCAATTCTGGGGCAAATTTTGACAGCTTGGTAAATTGGGCTTCGTACTCAGCAACGCTCATTGTTCCTCGACGAAGTCTTATAAATTCATCCTCTCTCCTTTCTTGAACAAGAGGAGGAATATATTTCTCATTAAATTATCGAGTAAAGTTCAGCCATGTCCAGGGTACTTGTTCCCTTTCCCACTTTGCCCTTATAACATTCCACCATGATCGAGCTGCTCCCTCGAACTGGAATACGGCGAATGTCACTTGCCTTTCCTCTGTATACCTTAAAGCGGCAAAAATATTGATCATGTTTTCTAACCAAGTTTCAGCTATGTCGGGGTCTGGACTCCCAGAAAAATTAGGTGGAAAGAACTTTTGGAATCTCTCTAAAGCCTTATCCTCCCCCATCTCTTGATCTCCAGGCTGGTTCGCTTGTCCGGCCCCCTGGCCCTGTTGAGGTACTAGACGCTCTAACAGATCTGTCATTCGATTTAAATCTAGTGCCACTTGGTCGTTTGCCTCAACCCTGGGCCCAGTATTTTGGTTAGCCACAGACTCACTCTCTCGGTCTTGATTTTGGGGTTGTCTGCGTGGACGTCCCCGTCGTGGTCTTCTGGCTTCCATTTTTGTTTTAACTAGTCTATATGGGCATGCATTAATTCAATATGAACTAGGAAAATACACACAAAATGTATGTGGCATACATACCAATTACAAGCACATATAATCAACAAAAGGAAACATCAAATGAGACTAAATCATTTCACAAGTAACGTTGTCAAAATCAACCTCAGTTACCATTTTCACTCAATGATAGCTAGTTAATCATATACAAGAGCAAATCATGTTTCGTACATATTCAAGTCAAGATTAGTGAACCAAATATACTAATAATCAAGTTAGGCAATTCTTACTCCCAAACCCATTATCCCTTTTTAAGAGGCAATATCACTTGTCACTAGGTCCAGTTAAGGCACATCTAGACAATTCTATCTCTCCATAGCAATTTCGACACTAAAAGTTAGGGAAATGTTATGTGTAGTCAATCACTCCAAGAGTCACTTCCAATTCCAACCTAATACATTTGAATTTCGAATACCTCAAACTCAAAGATGTTTTGATCAGTTTTCAAGTCAGGATTAAGTCCTTAGAGGTCAACCATCATCATTGTACGAGCAGCTCACCTTTTACTCCTTCAATCCATTCCTACTCTTTTAATATACTAGTCCCGAGTTCCCATCTCCATAACGTATTTATATTCAAGCACCAGAATAAGAATAAAGTCAATCCACACCAAGGTCGGCCGCCCTAAAGTGTAAATTAACTCAATCCCCATTCCTGCTTGACATGCCAAATAAATCCCTGAACTATCACAAGCATTCAACCCTACAAGCATTTGCTTAACATTCCACCAGTCCCACAGTCCAGCATCCTAAACTTTAAGCCTAGGATACACTACAGAGATCTAAAGCCTAAGCTCGATACCAAGCTGACAGCCCACCTTCCCCGGGACCAAAGGGATGCGGACCCGCCAACTCACGGACTCACTACATTCCACAATTTCTTCACAGATACAAATACTCAAAGTCCATTCGAGATAACATAACCTTGAAGGTACTTGAATAACATTTATACATCTCCAAAAGTAATTACATAAACTCATGGACCAAAAGGTCAAGCGTTCAGAGTTCAACTTAAGTACATTCGCCTCTCCCAAAAGGTAAAGAGGATTACAGGTAGATATACCAGACAACAAAACCTAAAATCCCAAAATGATCTAATGTTATCCTTGAGCCCTTTTTGCCTCGAATCCTGTTAAGGAAAACAAATACGTGGTATGAGCTTACGCCCAGTAAGTATTCCAAGAAATCAAGCAAAACATGAGCAATTCCAAATTCAACATGTTAACATGTAATTCAAGAAACATAACACCAGGTATAACCATAACCAATTTAAGAATCAAGAAGTAAGGTCCGGTATATAGTGAGCGATAACGATATCATTAATTCAAATAAACATTTACTCATTCAAGTAGATCAAATAGCAAGTACTAAATACGATCTCAAAAGGATACGGAATTCATTAGGAGCCATATTCCACCTTATAACTTCCAATAAACAATCCCCTACATTTTCCACCTTATAACCTCCGAACTCCCACCTTATGACCTCCAAAACGATAAACAATCCCGAAATTTACTTTCCCTTATCACCTCCAAAGCGATAAACAATCCCAAATTTAACATTCGATATTATACTCAATGCCTTTGGTAAAGAGTTTTGAGCTTTGCACTTAACATTCGTAAGTTATTACCCAAAAGCTGTCCAGTGATCCGATCTCACGATGGCGGGTCCGGGATAAGCTTTTGGCTTACCGGACCTCGATGGCGGATCAAGGATAGGGTTCCGGTAAAGAGTAAGCTTCAGTTCGGTCGATGCGATAAAGTACACATCGCCTACATTTATACACATTTAACATTCAACTATGCATTGTGAACAAGCAATATGTGAAAATCAATTAAATTAACAAATCAAGGGGATCACCATAACATGACACTCATTAGTATGCTAATCAAAGAGGCTTTTAAAACAAATAATAGCATTTCTCAAGTATCATGCATCATCAAGGAAACATGCATTGGAACACTTACCAAGTTAGCAAAATAACCTCAGGTGTTCGCCCCCAAATCTCCTTTATTTCCTCCTTCCAAGTCTAATGGCAAATGAAATGAACACATTTAAGTTCGGCTAGCCAAACAAGAAAACCTAATGCATGTGCTCATTATTCTTGTACTTGATAAAATCACACTTGAATGTACAATTTATAAAATGACCAATCCCAATTATAAATATGATCAAATGAAAAGCTTATCCACATGTTAGAATCATAAATGAGTGGGTTGGGACACGCAAAGTTGCACAAGAGTCAAAAGAAATGAGAAAAGCATTGGTGTAGTGAAAGCGGCATTTGACTGATTTGCCACGGTAATTTACTCATAACTGTAGGCACACTTATTGGATTGGGGTGTACTTTATGGCGTTTCGAAGCTAAGACATATCTCTACAACTTTTATGAAGAGGTCAGATATCAATTCATGCTTTATCACAATAAAAACGGCAGATATCAGAGAAGCAGGAAATCTGTCGGGAAAATTCAGGCTGGTCGAACAGTCTGGGAAAACAGTCATAACTTCGGCGTAGAAAAAATCGAAATCGAAGCTCCGTCAGCGGCGTTTAAAACTAGGTTCATAGGGATTTCTAACGGTATAAGGCTCAGATTCTAATTCATTTTCTACAGTGAACAGTAACCTCGGGAAGTGGACTGATTTCCATTTCTGATTTCTTGCAAAAATTCAGCCTTGGTGCAAACTTCATCTATTAACTCTTTAAAGTTAATCCATCACTTAACATGGTGTTTAACATGCTAAAACAGCCATTAATTCCATCATCAAAGCTTCACAAGTCATTAAGCATTTCATCAAACACATGGTAATCAAAATGAAAACCTAAGTTCTAGTTTCCAAACACAAGATTTCCTTCCATAATCTTTCCTTCTAATCAACCAAAGTGCTTCATTTACACCTAATCAACATCCCTTAAGATTTAAAGCTCATTAAAGCATGATTAAGAGAGGTTTTACCTTCACTAGAAAAGTGAGAAAACCACCCAAGAACTTCACTCCTTGCAACCAAATCTTGAAGTTAAAGTAGTAATCTAATCTAGGGTTTCACCTAAAGCTGTTTTCCTTCACTAAAATCACAAATTTCTAGCTTAGGATTTTGGTGTTTTCTTGCTTAGAGTGGCGCCAAGGAGGAGAGAGAAGAGGGAAATTTTGTTTAAATTTTTGAAATGAAAGGTTTAAATAGAAGACTCAAGTCAAGGGGTTAATGATGGGTTGACAATTGGCTAAATCTTGGCCATGAATTGGGTTAAAATTCTAGACAATTAGCTTCTAATCCTTCAATTAGAATGTAACCTACTTAATGCCACATAACTTTTATGCATTTAGCTACATAAAACATGTAAAATGCAATTCTAAATTTATGTCATGCTATGCATACAAAATAAAGTACTTAAAATAAAATAATGCACTTAAAATAAAATAATGCACTTAATGCTTTCATGGTGCAATCAAGCCATTTTTTTTTCATTTTCTTTTTTTCATTTTTTTTTCTCTGGGTTCTCACACTCTTTCCCCCTTAAAAGAATTTCGTCCTCGAAATTCTCACCTTCCATCACATCGATGACCCTGAAGGCTGTTGTCCGAAAATAGCATAGGTCCTAGCCGGTGCTCGGGGTCTGCATTCCCTCCTTCAGTTGCTTGTTTAGGGACAATTCGTTTATCTGCTTGTTTAGGAAAATTCCCTTTATGTTGGTTCCTCGGGCAATTGGTAAGTTGATGCTCAGCACTTCCACATATCAAGCACGTTCGTCCCTTTTTCCAACAATTTTCCTCTGTGTGATTAGTTTTCCCGCAGTATCCACAGGTCAAGTGAGGTGTGATTTCCTGACTTCCCCATGGAATTTCTTTTGATGCCCCCATTTGAACTTGCTTCCCTCTAGTTATATCTCCTCTGGTTTCCCATCGTAGGTGGTGACAGCAATGGAAGTCTCGTTCCTCCAACTCCTTTCCCAACTTTGGGAGGCTGTTTATCCTCTCTAGGCACCTCCAAGTTACGACCACTAGATGCATCTCTTTTCCGTGTTTGAAAGGCTCTCAGTTGGGATTTTGTACTTTCCACTCTTTGAGCTCTCTCAAGGGCGTCACTAAATGTAGGTATTTGAACGCCAAGGATTCACGAAGTTCTAGATTTAAGCCCTGGATGAACCGCCTTTTTCTCTTTTGTTGGTGGCAACCAATTGGGGCAAATTTTGACTTGGTAAATTGGGCCATTTTCAAGCGCTCATTGTTCCTTGACGAAGTCTTATAAATTCGTCCTCTCTCCTTTCTTGAACAAGAGGAGGAATATATTTCTCATTAAATTCTCGAGTAAAGTTCAGCCATGTCCAGGGTACTTGTTCCCTTTCCCACTTTGCCCTTATAACATTCCACCATGATCAGTGCTCCCTCGGCGGAATCTGGCGAATGTCACTTGCCTTTCCTCTGTATACCTTAAAGCGGCAAAAATATTGATCATGTTTTCTAACCAAGTTTCAGCTATGTCGGGGTCTGGACTCCCAGAAAAATTAGGTGGAAAGAACTTTTGGAATCTCTCTAAAGCCTTATCCTCCCCCATCTCTTGATCTCAAGGCTGGTTCGCTTGTCCGGCCCCCGGGCCCTGTTGAGGTACTAGACGCTCTAACAGATCTGTCATTCGATTTAAATCTAGTGCCACTTGGTCGTTTGCCTCAACCCTGGGCCCAGTATTTTGGTTAGCCACAGACTCACTCTCTCGGTCTTGATTTTGGGGTTGTCTGCGTGGACGTCCCCGTCGTGGTCTTCTGGCTTCCATTTTTGTTTTAACTAGTCTATATGGGCATGCATTAATTCAATATGAACTAGGAAAATACACACAAAATGTATGTGGCATACATACCAATTACAAGCACATATAATCAACAAAAGGAAACATCAAATGAGACTAAATCATTTCACAAGTAAGCGTTGTCAAAATCAACCTCAGTTACCATTTTCACTCAATGATAGCTAGTTAATCATATACAAGAGCAAATCATGTTTGTTACATATTCAAGTCAAGATTAGTGAACCAAATATACTAATAATCAAGTTAGGCAATTCTTACTCCCAAACCCATTATCCCTTTTTAAGAGGCAATATCACTTGTCACTAGGTCCAGTTAAGGCACATCTAGACAATTCTATCTCTCCATAGCAATTTCGACACTAAAAGTTAGGGAAATGTTATGTGTAGTCAATCACTCCAAGAGTCACTTCCAATTCCAACCTAATACATTTGAATTTCGAATACCTCAAACTCAAAGATGTTTTGATCAGTTTTCAAGTCAGGATTAAGTCCTTAGAGGTCAACCATCATCATTGTACGAGCAGCTCACCTTTTACTCCTTCAATCCATTCCTACTCTTTTAATATACTAGTCCCGAGTTCCCATCTCCATAACGTATTTATATTCAAGCACCAGAATAAGAATAAAGTCAATCCACACCAAGGTCGGCCGCCCTAAAGTGTAAATTAACTCAATCCCCATTCCTGCTTGACATGCCAAATAAATCCCTGAACTATCACAAGCATTCAACCCTACAAGCATTTGCTTAACATTCCACCAGTCCAGCATCCTAAACTTTAAGCCTAGGATACACTACAGAGATCTAAAGCCTAAGCTCGATACCAAGCTGACAGCCCACCTTCCCTAAGGCGGACCAAGGGATGGGACCGCCCAACTCAGGGGACTCACTACATTCCACAATTTCTTCACAGATACAAATACTCAAAGTCCATTGAGATAACACAACCTTGAAGGTACTTGAATAACATTTATACATCTCCAAAGTAATTACATAAACTCATGGACCAAAGGTCAAGCGTTGAGTTCAACTTAAGTACATTAGCCTCTCCCAAAAGGTAAAGAGGATTACAGGTAGATATACCAGACAACAAAACCTAAAATCCCAAAATGATCTAATGTTATCCTTGAGCCCTTTTTGCCTCGAATCCTGTTAAGGAAAACAAATACATGGTATGAGCTTACATGATAAGTATTCCAAGAAATCAAGCAAAACATGAGCAATTCCAAATTCAACATGTTAACATGTAATTCAGAAACATAACACCAGGTATAACCATAACCAATTTAAGAATCAAGAAGTAAGGTCCGGTATATAGTGGCGATAGCGATATCATTAATTCAAATAAACATTTACTCATTCAAGTAGATCGAATAGCAAGTACTAAATACGATCTCAAAAGGATACGGAATTCATTAGGAGCCATATTCCACCTTATAACTTCCAATAAACAATCCCCTACATTTTCCCACCTTATAACCTCCGAACTCCCACCTTATGACCTCCAAAACGATAAACAATCCCCGAAATTTACTTTCGCCTTATCACCTCCAAAACGATAAACAATCCCCAAAATTTAACATTCGATATTACACTCAAAGCCTTTCGGTGAAGAGTTTTGAGCTTTGCACTTAACATTCGTAAGTTATTACCCAAAACTGTCCAGCTGATCCGATCTCACGATGGCGGGTCCAGGATAAGCTTTTGGCTTACCGGACCTCACGATGGCGGATCAAGGATAGGGTTCCAGTAAAGAGTAAGCTCAGTTCAGTCGATGCGATAAAGTACACATCGGCCTACATTTATACACATTTAACATTCAACTATGCATTGTGAACAAGCAATTATTGAAAATCAATTAAATTAACAAATCAAGGGGATCACCATAACATGACACTCATTAGTATGCTAATCAAAGAGGCTTTTAAAACAAATAATAGCATTTCTCAAGTATCATGCATCGTCAAGGAAACATGCATTGGAACACTTACCAAGTTAGCAAAATAACCTCAGGCGTTCGCCCCCAAATCTCCTTTATTTCCTCCTTCCAAGTCTAATGGCAAATGAAATGAAGACATTTAAGTTCGGCTAACCAAACAAGAAAACCTAATGCATGTGCTCATTATTCTTGTACTTGATAAAATCACACTTGAATGTACAATTTATAAAATGACCAATCCCAATTATAAATATGATCAAATGAAAAGCTTATCCACATGTTAGAATCATAAATGAGTGGGTTAGGACACGGCAAAGTTGTACAAGAGTCAAAAGAAATGAGAAAAGCATTGGTGTAGTGAAAACGGCATTTGACTGATTTGCCACGCTGCGGTAATGTACTCATAACTGTGGGCACACTTATCGGATTGGGGTGTAATTTATGGCGTTTCGAAGCTAAGACATATCTCTACAACTTTTATGAAGAGGTCAGATATCAATTCATGCTTTATCACAATCAAAACGGCAGATATCAGAGAAGCAGGAAATCTGTCGGGAAAAATTCAGGCTGGACGAACAGTCTCGGGAAAACAGTCATAACTCGATGTAGAAAAATCGAAATCGAGCTCCGTCAGCGGCGTTTAAAACTAGGTTCATAGGGATTTCTAACGGTATAAGGCTCAGATTCTAATTCATTTTCTACAGTGAACAGTAACCTCGGGAAGTGGACTGATTTCCATTTCTGATTTCTTGCAAAAATTCAGCCTTGGTGCAAACTTCATCTATTAACTCTTTAAAGTTAATCCATCACTTAACATGGTGTTTAACATGCTAAAACAGCCATTAATTCCATCATCAAAGCTTCACAAGTCATTAAGCATTTCATCAAACACATGGTAATCAAAAATGAAAACCTAAGTTCTAGTTTCCAAACACAAGATTTCCTTCCATAATCTTTCCTTCTAATCAACCAAAAGTGCTTCATTTACACCTAATCAACATCCCTTAAGATTTAAAGCTCATTAAAGCATGATTAAGAGAGGTTTTACCTTGCTAGAAAAGTGAGAAAACCACCCAAGAACTTCACTCCTTGCAACCAAATCTTGAAGTTAAAGTAGTAATCTAATCTAGGGTTTCACCTAAAGCTGTTTTCCTTCACTAAAATCACAAATTTCTAGCTTAGGATTTTGGTGTTTTCTTGCTTAGAGTGGGCCAAGGAGGGAGAGAGAAGAGGAAATTTTGTTTAAATTTTGAAATGAAAGGTTTAAATAGAAGACTCAAGTCAAGGGGTTAATGATGGGTTGACAATTGGCTAAATCTTGGCCATGAATTGGGTTAAAATTCTAGACAATTAGCTTCTAATCCTTCAATTAGAATGTAACCTACTTAATGCCACATAACTTTTATGCATTTAGCTACATAAAACATGTAAAATGCAATTCTAAATTTATGTCATGCTATGCATACAAAATAAAGTACTTAAAATAAAATAATGCACTTAAAATAAAATAATGCACTTAATGCTTTCATGGTGCAATCAAACCATTTTTTCATTTTCTTTTTTCATTTTTTTTCTCTGGGTTCTCACACTCTTTCCCTTAAAAGAATTTAGTCCTCGAAATTCTCACCTTCATCACATCGGATGACCACGAGGTTTGTTGTCCGAAAATAGCATAGGTCCTAGCCGGTGCGCGGGGTCTGGTGCATTCCCTCCTTCAGTTGCTTGTTTAGGGACAATTCGTTTATCTGCTTGTTTAGGAAAATTCCCTTTATGTTGGTTCCTCGGGCAATTGGTAAGTTGATGCTCGAGACTTCCACATATCAAGCACGTTAGTCCCTTTTCCAACAATTTTCCTCGTGTGATTAGTTTTCCATGGTATCCACAGGTCAAGTGAGGTGTGATTTCCGACTTCCCATGGAATTTCTTTTGATGCCCCATTTGAACTTGCTTCCCTCTAGTTATATCTCCTCTGGTTTCCCCATCGTAGGTGGTGACAGCAATGGAAGTCTCGTTCCTCCAACTCCTTTCCCAACTTTGGGAGGTTGTTTATCCTCTCTAGGCACCTCCAAGTTACGACCACTAGATGCATCTCTTTTATTTGAAAGGCTCTCGGTTGGGATTTTGTACTTTCCACTCTTTGAGCTCTCTCAGGCGTCACTAAATGTAGGTATTTGAAGCGCCAAGGATTCCACGAGTTCTAGATTTAAGCCACTGGATGAACCGCCTTTTCTCTTTTGTTGGTGGCAACCAATTACAGGGCAAATTTTGACAGCTTGGTAAATTGGGCTTGGAAGCTCATTGTTCCTCGAAGTCTTATAAATTCATCTCTCTCCTTTCTTGAACAAGAGGAGAATATATTTCTCATTAAATTCTCGAGTAAAGTTCAGCCATGTCCGGGTACTTGTTCCCTTTCCCACTTTGCCCTTATAACATTCCACCATGATCACTCCCTCCTGAATGGAATGTCACTTGCCTTTCCCTCAGTATACCTTAAAGCGGCAAAAATATTGATCATGTTTTCTAACCAAGTTTCAGCTATGTCGGGGTCTGGACTCCCAGAAAAATTAGGTGGAAAGAACTTTTGGAATCTCTAAAGCCTTATCCTCCCCCATCTCTTGATCTCCAGGCTGGTTCGCTTGTCCGGCCCCCTGGCCCTGTTGAGGTACTAGACGCTCTAACAGATCTGTCATTCGATTTAAATCTAGTGCCACTTGGTCGTTTGCCTCAACCCTGGGCCCATGTATTTTGGTTAGCCACAGACTCACTCTCTTGGTCTTGATTTTGGGGTTGTCTGCGTGGGCGTCCCGTCGTGGTCTTCAGCTTCCATTTTGTTTTAACTAGTCTATATGGGCATGCATTAATTCAATATGAACTAGGAAAATACACACAAAATGTATGTGGCATACATACCAATTACAAGCACATATAATCAACAAAAGGAAACATCAAATGAGACTAAATCATTTCACAAGTGACGTTGTCAAAATCAACCTCAGTTACCATTTTCACTCAATGATAGCTAGTTAATCATATACAAGAGCAAATCATGTTTCGTACATATTCAAGTCAAGATTAGTGAACCAAATATACTAATAATCAAGTTAGGCAATTCTTACTCCCAAACCCATTATCCCTTTTTAAGAGGCAATATCACTTGTCACTAGGTCCAGTTAAGGCACATCTAGACAATTCTATCTCTCCATAGCAATTTCGACACTAAAGTTAGGAAATGTTATGTGTAGTCAATCACTCCAAGAGTCACTTCCAATTCCAACCTAATACATTTGAATTTGAATACCTCAAACTCAAAGATGTTTTGATCGGTTTTCAAGTCGATTAAGTCCTTAGAGGTCAACCATCATCATTGTAATGCAGCAGCTCACCTTTTACTCCTTCAATCCATTCCTACTCTTTTAATATACTAGTCCCGAGTTCCCATCTCCATAACGTATTTATATTCAAGCACCAGAATAAGAATAAAGTCAATCCACACCAAGGTCGGCCGCCCTAAAGTGTAAATTAACTCAATCCCATTCACGCTTGACATGCCAAATAAATCCACGAACTATCACAAGCATTCAACCCTACAAGCATTTTCTTAACATTCCACAGTCCCACAGGTCCAAAGCATCCTAAACTTTAAGCCTAGGATACACTCTGAGATCTAAAGCCTAAGCTCGATACCAAGCTGTGACAGCCCACCTTCCCTAAGGCGGACCAAGGGATGTGGACCGCTTTACCAACTCTCGCCGGGACTCACTACATTCCACAATTTCTTCACAGATACAAATACTCAAAAGTCCATTCGAGATAACATAACCTTGAAGGTACTTGAATAACATTTATACATCTCCAAAGTAATTACATAAACTCATGGACCAAAGGTCAAGCGTTGAGTTCAACTTAAGTACATTCGCCTCTCCCAAAGGTAAAGAGGATTACGGTAGATATACGGAACAACAAAACCTAAAATCCCAAAATGATCTAATGTTATCCTTGAGCCCTTTTGCCTGAATCCTGTTAAGGAAAACAAATACATGGTATGAGCTTACCTGATGAAGTATTCCAAGAAATCAAGCAAAACATGAGCAATTCCAAATTCAACATGTTAACATGTAATTCAAGAAACATAACACCAGGTATAACAATAACCAATTTAAGAATCAAGTAAGGTCCGGTATATAGTGACGATAACGATATCATTAATTCAAATAAACATTTACTCATTCAAGTAGATCAAATAGCAAGTACTAAATCGATCTCAAAGGATCACGAATTCATTAGGAGCCACATTCCACCTTATAACTTCCAATAAACAATCCCCCATTTTCCACCTTATAACCTCCGAACTCCCACCTTATGACCTCAAACGATAAACAATCCCGAAATTTAACATTCGATATTATACTCAATGCCTTTGGTAAAGAGTTTTGAGCTTTGCACTTAACATTCGTAAGTTATTACCCAAAGCTGTCCAGGTGATCCGATCTCACGATGGCGGGTCCGGGATAAGCTTTGGCTTACCGGACCTCGATGGCGGATCAAGGATAGGGTTCCGTAAAGAGTAAGCTCGGTCAATGCGATAAAGTACACATCGGCCTACATTTATACACATTTAACATTCAACTATGCATTGTGAACAAGCAATTATTGAAAATCAATTAAATTAACAAATCAAGGGGATCACCATAACATGACACTCATTAGTATGCTAATCAAAGAGGCTTTTAAAACAAATAATAGCATTTCTCAAGTATCATGCATCATCAAGGAAACATGCATTGGAACACTTACCAAGTTAGCAAAATAACCTCAGGCGTTCGCCCCCAAATCTCCTTTATTTCCTCCTTCCAAGTCTAATGGCAAATGAAATGAAGACATTTAAGTTTGGCTAGCCAAACAAGAAAACCTAATGCATGTGCTCATTATTCTTGTACTTGATAAAATCACACTTGAATGTACAATTTATAAAATGACCAATCCCAATTATAAATATGATCAAATGAAAAGCTTATCCACATGTTAGAATCATAAATGAGTGGGTTAGGACACGGCAAAGTTGCACAAGAGTCAAAAGAAATGAGAAAAGCATTGGTGTAGTGAAAACGGCATTTGACTGATTTGCCACGCTGCGGTAATTTACTCATAACTGTGGGCAGACTTATCGGATTGGGGTGTACTTTATGGCGTTTCGAAGCTAAGACATATCTCTACAACTTTTATGAAGTGGTCAGATATCAATTCATGCTTTATCACAATAAAAACGGCAGATATCAGAGAAGCAGGAAATCTGTCGGGAAAAATTCAGGCTGGACGAACAGTCTCGGGAAAACAGTCATAACTCGACGTATAAAAATCGAAATCGAGCTCCGTCAGCGGCGTTTAAAACTAGGTTCATAGGGCTTTCTAACGGTATAAGGCTCAGATTCTAATTCATTTTCTACAGTGAACAGTAACCTCGGGAAGTGGACTGATTTCCATTTCTGATTTCTTGCAAAAATTCAGCCTTGGTGCAAACTTCATCTATTAACTCTTTAAAGTTAATCCATCACTTAACATGGTGTTTAACATGCTAAAACAGCCATTAATTCCATCATCAAAGCTTCACAAGTCATTAAGCATTTCATCAAACACATGGTAATCAAAAATGAAAACCTAAGTTCTAGTTTCCAAACACAAGATTTCCTTCCATAATCTTTCCTTCTAATCAACCAAAAGTGCTTCATTTACACCTAATCAACATCCCCTTAAGATTTAAAGCTCATTAAAGCATGATTAAGAGAGGTTTTACCTTGCTAGAAAAGTGAGAAAACCACCCAAGAACTTCACTCCTTGCAACCAAATCTTGAAGTTAAAGTAGTAATCTAATCTAGGGTTTCACCTAAAGCTGTTTTTCCTTCACTAAAATCACAAATTTCTAGCTTAGGATTTTGGTGTTTTCTTGCTTAGAGTGGCCGGCCAAGGAGGAGAGAGAAGAGGAAATTTTGTTTAAATTTTTGAAATGAAAGGTTTAAATAGAAGACTCAAATCAAGGGGTTAATGATGGGTTGACAATTGGCTAAATCTTGGCCATGAATTGGGTTAAAATTCTAGACAATTAGCTTCTAATCCTTCAATTAGAATGTAACCTACTTAATGCCACATAACTTTTATGCATTTAGCTACATAAAACATGTAAAATGCAATTCTAAATTTATGTCATGCTATGCATACAAAATAAAGTACTTAAAATAAAATAATGCACTTAAAATAAAATAATGCACTTAATGCTTTCATGGTGCAATCAAGCCATTTTTTTTTCATTTTCTTTTTTTCTTTTTTTTTCTCTGGGTTCTCACAGCTTGCTTGCTAGCTTGGTTTTTGGTGAGTGATCCTTGCATGTTGTGTGAATCGCATGTTTAGGTGATTCAATACTCAATGTTACTTTTCATCTTGAGTATTAAATACTTGTTCTTAGGTGAGTGTGTACTTTATTGCACTCACCTTACATACTTTTATACTAATTGTGTACTTTTAACTGTTTACGTATTAATTGTGTATGACTGTAGGTTGGCTGAACAAGGCCTTTTCCCCTTCGTTGCCGGCCCATCCAAGCCAGAAGTGGACTTGGTTGAGTGGGATTGGTAACTTAGAGCACTGATTACGGTGTACTCGAGTATTACCACTGGAAGTTATAAGGAGGAGAAGGGATTGATTGACTGATGAAATGGACTACAACTGCTCCCAGAGGACATCGTATCCTTTAACTGAGTATTTCCTTATTTTACATGTTTTATTGGTTTTATACTCCCTAACTAATTGTTCTTGGATTGTCGACTGTTCAACTATTTTATTTACTTCATTGCTACTATATGAGATTGTATGTTTTGACATTGCTCACTGGACTTTTAGCTCATTCTTTCCCAATTTGTTTTTCCTTAATAGGGTTTGAGAACAAGAGCCTCCAAGGATTGCTCTAGGTTGATTGTTGGAGACTTTAAGTTTGTATTTTGATGTAATCATTGTATTTTGAATTGTACTTATGAAATTCTGAATGGATAATCTTTTGTATTTGTATCTATAGTTTGGGCGGTTGCGATTCTCTAATGAAGTTTTAAGATTTAAACGTTATATTAGACTGGAGGATGTTAAGGCTATGTTGTTATTTGAAATACTTGCTCGCTATTGAATTGAGGATTGTAGTGAGTTCTGACGAGAGTTGGGCAGGCGGTCCGCCAAACCCTTTGGTTCGCCTTAGGGGGAGGTGGAGTCATCACAGAAATAGAGAACTTATGGTGTGTTTGGATTGTTGTTTTTGGCACTTGTTTTTCATATACTGTTTTTCACACCCCAAATGCTATAGTAAAAACAACCCCAAAAACAACCCAAAAAATAACCCCAAAAACAACCCAAAAAACAACCCAATATATTGTTGGTTTTTTTTTTCTATTTCTTTTTTCTTTTCCATTTCTTTTCCTTTTTCTTCTTTTCCCTCTTCTTCCCCCCCACCCTAGGCACCGGTCGCCGACGACCAGACCAGTTTTTTTTTTTCTTTCTTCTTCTTCTTTCTTTCTCTCTTCTCTCCTCCCTCCCTCTTTCCCCCTCCTCCACCTCCCATGCTCCCCCACTCCCTCTCCCCTTAGCCTCCCACTCCCAAATCGACTAGATTTGATGGTCAGTGGGGGAGGCAGTGGGGATGGGGGAGGGAGAGGGAGGAAGAGAGGAAGAGAGAAAGAAAGAAGAAGAAGAAAAGTGAAGCTGAGGGGAAGAAGGGAGGAAAAGGAAAAAGGAAAAGAAAAGGAAAAAAGGAAAAGAAAAGAAAAGAAAAAAGAAATAGAAAAAATTATCAAAGACAACTGACCATTTTTTCACATCTACAATCTGATTATGTTTCACAAAACAAAAAACAAGGAATCAAATGGAACCTTAAACTATGAAAACTGTAAAGACTTTATTAGAAAAACAAAATAGAATGAAAACTATTGGAGAGAGTTTCAGAAGAAGAGAAGAACTGAGGAGAAGTTAGAGAAAATAGAGGTAGAGTGATTAGATTTTCCATTTTGTCATTTAAAAAAAATATAACATTTTATAAATTTGAAATCTAAATTTGAAGGTCACATTGTGGATTCATACTGGGTTGTAAACGAGTTGATCGAGTCAAGTTTTACCTTAAATGAGTCGATCTCAATTCAATTTTGACTAGACTTGAACTCGAGTCCAAGTTCGATGAGCTTTTAATGTAAAGCTCGAATTCAAACTCGAGTTAAATTCAATCCTAATCGAACTTAAACTCGAGCCTACTCGAGATTAAATAAAATAAAAAAATTATTTTTTAAAAAATTAATAAAATAATCATTTTCTTAACAAATAATAAAAATAATAGGAATGTATATGTAATTTTACTATTAAAATAAAAATAAAAAATATATAAATATATATTCGAGCCAACTCTAGAGTCAACGAGTTGAGTATCTCTCAACTCGAGTTCGATGTTGACCGAGTTCAAGTTGTGTACAGCCCTAATTCATACAAAACTGTCTCATCCGTATAAAAGAATCACATGTTTCCTTAATAGGTTGTTTTTCCTAACGAATGTCTCAAGTAATGTGCTTAAGTTTGTCCTCAGTCATCCAATCAGTAGATGGATCACGTCCAATTAGCAAATGTTTGGTTCTCAATTGTCCAATAAATCCAATCAATGCATGGTTGGTTTGATTTACTATACAAATGACATAATTATATAGGGCTTGAATTTTATGTTGGGGAGATAATTTGTAATTAACTATTTAAAAAAAGTATAATATTTTATACACACCAATAAACTCTTCATAATTTTGAAATTTGAATTTGACGGTCACATTGTCCATTCGCATAAAACCATCTCATCCATATACAACAATCACATGTTTCTTTATTAA
This sequence comes from Gardenia jasminoides, assembly GCA_013103745.1. Taxonomy (NCBI): domain Eukaryota; kingdom Viridiplantae; phylum Streptophyta; class Magnoliopsida; order Gentianales; family Rubiaceae; genus Gardenia; species Gardenia jasminoides. The sequence goes on from CM023096.1 coordinate 30,100,191, forward strand.
GTTGGTTTTTCCGGAAAAAAAATGTAATTTCTGCTCAAGTATCCAATCAATAGTTGTGTCCAATCAATGTTTGGTTTTCTCAACGTATTCATTACATAGAATTTCATTTAGGTTCTGATGAAAGTTAGAATCCATAGTTAAGCTTGGCAATTGGCTTTCTTGAATTCTATTTTGGTATATCTGAGACTTCGAAGTTTAGCTCATATAAAAATAAATCTTTGTAATGGGTGTCTAATGAACACTCCTTAAAACACCTACAATTCAGCTAATTTACTTTGTATGTGTGTGTGTTTGTGTGTGTGTGTGTATATATATATTAAGAATTTAATAATTATTATCATCTCTTGTATTTATATACTTTCCCTATTTAATCCTACATATCCTTCCTTGTATTTATTCACATTCTCTAATTAATCTTACATTTTTAAAAATATGATATCTGAGATTTATCTTAACGCATGCCTAATGAGCATCCGTTAGACAAACTGTATAAAACTTATATTCTTGAGCTCAAGCTCAATTTAATAAGGCTAACAAATGTGTGGTTCATTTTTTACTCATAAAAAAATTGAAGTTTTAAGTCTTATCCATCATGTATCTTTCATGTTAATAAATAAAATACAAGACATAAATTACATTAGAAATGATTTAATTTTTAGAAATGTTTCAATTTTAAAATCAGTTTGAATATCTTTCTCTACTAACATGGCAAGCAAGTCACTATTTTTTTGAGGGGTTGAGGTGTGTGGGCATTAAATTAATTAAAGTAAATTAGGTTCATATTCAGTCATCTAGAAGGAATAGAAATTGCCTCCCTAATGATATTTTTCGTGTCAATCAACAAACATGAATTCATTACTTGTATCTTTAGTTAATACAAACAAGTACAAAGAGAAAGTAATTTTCCAGGATTCCAACTACGTGAAATTGTGTTAATTATACTTGAAACAAGCATTAATAACATTTTGTTTTATTACATGTCTGTTCCATACATGTATTCATTAGGACTAGATTTAAGTGGGCTAAATTTGGTACAGTTCAAACTCCTGACAAATTGCATGAGACCTAACATTTACATTCAAACTCAACTCAGCATACATTCGCTAAATCAACCAACTAAATTTAGAGTTGGATAGGCTGATTTCTAGCTAGCCCAACCTAATTGACAGCCATATCTATAGTTCCGTAGTGAAATATTTTATCAAGAATTTGGCCTTAATTAACCTGAAAAATAGGGTTAGATATATAATGAATAGGAAGTACTTGTTACATACTGAAATTCCTCTCAAGATTGGCCTTACTGTTGGCATGTTAAATAAAGGTTCAAAATAGAAGTTTCCATACTATTATTTAGCAACGTTTTAATGTTTTAGTAAGTTAAAGTTTTAGTAGTTTTTCTTGAAGTCAAGTTATGGCAGTATTAATATTTTGGAATTAATTTTTGATTAGGAAGTTTGTTGTGGTTGTAAGACTTGTTTACCAATTCATTTAATCTATAAATAGGGAGTTTTATTATTGTTGTCAGTCGAGAATAGTGAAGGATTGAAAGCCTTGTTGTTGTGTGTGATTATTGATATATTGTTGATATTATTCCTCTTTCTCGCACACATACTTGTATGTGTTTAAATTGCCTCTCGTCCCTATCCCCATGCACATTGGTTTTATCAAATTTATCTCTTATATCTTTTTGCTAGAATTTTTTGTGTTCTATATCTGGTATCAAAGCTCTAGATTCAAGAAATTAATATTGGGGTGCCTGTGAACATTGAAAAATTGGTTCGGCTATAAGCTTAGTCGTGTATGTTCTCTGCTATTAGAGTTAGAGCATAAGATTTGCTTAGAAGAAATTAGATGATTGAATTAGACTACAAAATTAGGCATGAAGTATCTAGTTGATGAAGATTGGAGACCATAAGATTGGTTCGAAAGAATTGTCAAATTGTTATGGTTGTAAAGACAGAGATCGAAGAAGAATTCTATCTGTTAAGTTGTGATTATCAAAATCACAAGATGAGTTGTTAATAAATTGACATCAAAATTGTGCGACGAAAACAGTCTATCTAGGTGCGTGGATTATTGTAACAAGGGAAAACTGTTTTAAAGTGAAGAACCAAGGTTGTCAGAATTTGCAAGGGAGATGATTGATCGTGATTGTGTTGGACCTGACTCAAGAGAGCTTGATTTAAGAGGGGCAATATTGGCATATTAAATCAAGGTTCAAATTAGAAGTTTCCATATTGATATTTAGCGGTGTTTTAGTATTTCAGTAAGTTAAGCTCTTACTAGTTTTTTTTTTTTTGGAGTCAAATTATGGTAGTATTAGTATTTTGGAATTAGTATTTGATAAGGAAGTTTGTTGTGGTTATAAGACTTGTTTATCAAATTATCTACTCTATAAATAGAGAGTCTTATTATTATTGTCATTTGAGAAGAGTGAAGAATTGAAAAACCTTGTTATTGTGTGTGATTATTGATATATTGTTGATATTATTCCTCTTTCTCCCACACATACTTGTATGTGTGTAAATTGCCTCTCCTCCCTATCCCCATACACATTGGTTTTGTTAAATTTATCTCTTGTATCTTTTTTCTAGAATTTTTTGTGTTCTATACTTACCTTCACTCTATTAAAAAAAAAAAAAAGGGATTGGCCTTACCTTCAGGAGATATTTCCAACCATGTGGAACTAATCATGTGCTAGTGACACTGCTACATTGTTGTTTGAGAACTTCCTCAATTAGTATTTTGCCAGACACATCCAATAGCTTTACCCAACAATCAAAGAGCTTAACGGTAACAAAAGAACCAGCGTTGATGACCAAACATTTAAAGAAGCACCAGGCCACCCAAATCCATACGGTATCAAACATTCCAAATCTATGGGCTACCAAACATTAAATTATGCATTAGTGCTTTTAAATTATGCATTGATGTATAGTAGAATTTTGGTTCACGCAACATATCACGTTAGTTGATGTAAGTAACGTGAGGAGAGTTGCTCGCCTTTCAATTTGTGGGGAAGCTGCTTTTCGGTCTACCCATAATGCTTCTATATATGATTCTTCATGAAATCTCTGCTGCAATGAACTATGTGCAGCTTCCTTCGTAAAGCATATTTAATCTAGAAATGTAATAATTTAAATACATATGAATTATCAAATGAGTCAAAAAATCAACATGACTCTTCGAGAGTGTCAAGCAACTTTGAAATTAATGTTAAAGTTGCAGGGCCGTTGAAGATTAGAATGCACAAACTTGAATACTAGCTAAATTGCAATCCAGCTTTGATAGTCTGCAATTATTATGTTCTAATTGACAAAAACTGAAACAATTATGTAAATAATGTTAGAAGATAATTTAAAGTACTATACGCTAGCTCTATATAATTAAACCAGCATGTCAAGTCATAGGTGCTTGGAATCTTGTGTGTATGCGTCTCTGTGTGTGTGTGTGGAAAAAGGCAAATTTTGCACACATAAAAATATGCATGAGAAAATGAATTAAATCAATAATGCATTATAATGACAACTCTCTGAACCCTTCATTCTTCTCGACTAAAAATAATAACAAGACATTCTATGCACGGTCAACATGCTAAAAAAGAAACAACCACCATAGGAAATTACCTAATGTTAGATTTAAAGTACTAAATAAGAAAAGTTTCAAAAACTTGACTAGCTCCAAAAATTGCTAAATAATGAGGATAAATTTTATATATAGTAATAAGGCATACACAAGTGGGTTTAGATGCATGCCACATATATAAAATATAATATTCCAATTCACATTGTGATTAGTTATCAAACATCCAATCATATTTTTCTATAGTACAAAATGAAGGATTTATATTATATAGGGGTGATAATGTGCATCTCCGTGATGACTTTGCATGTCACAATTATCTATGTACATAGCATCATAACCTACCTCCAAGATGATTGCCATTGTCATGGTTCAAAATGCATCCAGACGTATTTATGTACACATAGGGTTCGTTTGGTTTATAGGATGAAATAGGATTGGATGACTTATCCTGTCTCATCCAATGTTTGATTGCATTTTTATAATTGGATTATACATCCCTGTTAACTGAATTAATCTTCTCTAGAAGGGATAAAGTCATCCCATGAGGATCTTGGTGTTATTTATCCGGGGATAATTGTAAGAGAGGATAATGATTTATCAGATTCTTTTACCTTATCAACAAAGACAAAACCTACAACTATATTAATAAACCAAACATTGGATAACAAGGATGAGTAATCTCATGATGATTAATCCCAAGATTAATTATCCAAGGATGAGTCATCCCATATCATCCGATCAGTGAACCAAACGAACCCTATGAGGTATACAAACCTTATACAGTAAGGGTTCATTTGGTTCATAGGATGAGACAGAATTGGATGACTTCTCCTGTCTCATCCAATGTTTGATTGCATTTCTATAATTGGATTAAATATCCATGTTAACTGAATTAGTCCTCTCTAGAGGGGATAAAGCCATCTCATAGGGGTTCTTGGTATTATTTATCAGGGATAATTGGAGAGGTGATAATGATTTATCGAGACTCTTTTACCCTTACTCTTATCAAGAAAGACAAAACCACACCATATTATTGCCGACTACTTCATCGATCTCTCCCAACTCCATCGATCTCTCTCTAACTCCATCAATCTCTTTTTAACTCTAGTTGTCGTCATCTCTCTCTAACTCTTGTCACCTTTTGCAACTCCGTCATCCCTACAAGGTGATGATAACTATTTTACGTACTACCACTCTACTCCAACATAATCATCTCCTTTACAACAACCCCATTACTACCAAAGCACTCCCTACGGCACTCCCACGGTAGTTGACAGCACTCCACGAAATTTCTAGGAAATTAACAATTGAAATTTGAGGTACTATTCTTTATCTGGTTAGTTATTGTAAAATCTTGGATGATTATTTTTGACAATTATGTATATGTAAAGGTTACTTTTATATTCCATGGATACTAGGAGTGTTGCTTTACATTTACTTTCTTATTATTTAGATATTGCAAAAAATTTGGTGTTTTAAATTTTTTAAATTTTATTTCAGTGGTTTGTGTTGCTCCATGGATTCTTCAAGAAGAATGGACAATTTGCTTGTTGAGTTGGAGGAAACTATTATGGAGTCTATATATGTTGTCACTATGATTATAATTGCTTGTCATCATCATCTATAGTACACGTAATTCCACATTAGAAGAATATTAAATTATAGCATAAGTGACAAAATACAAGACCAAATTAGATATCTTGATAGGCTTACCAATTTCAATGATGCATGGTGCGTAGATAGCTTGAGAATGAATAGGAATGCATTTGCTAGGCGTGTTATTTGTTGTGGGTTAGTGGAGGGTTAGTTGATTCTAGACATGTTAGGGTTGAAGAAAAGTTGCAATGTTTCTCAATATTTTGGCACATCATCACAAAATTGTATAATCAAATTAAATTTTTTAAGATCTGGAGAGACAATTAGTAGACATTTCTACTCAATGCTAGCAGTTCTAAAATTACATCCTCTATTCCTTGTTGATCCACAACACATTCCTCAAGATTCCAATGATCCAAGGCGGAAATGGTTTAAGGTAACTCCTTTTATATATTTATTCATATTATCTATGTAATTTAATGTCTAAACTCTAACTAAATAAAGTATTTTTATTGAAATTAGGGATGTTTAGAAGATTTGATGGAACATATATTAAAGTAAGGGTGAGTGAAACCTGACATACCAATATATAAAACAAGAAAGGGGATGTAGCAAGAATGTTCTTGGAGTTTGTGATAGAAATATGAGATTTATATATGTGTTACACTGTTGGGAAGGATCAGCAGGATGGAAGAGTTATTAGAGATACAATTAGTAGACAGAGACGGTTTAAAGTTCTGTTGGTATGTTTCACATAAAAATTTAGCATATACTTATACAATTTTAAAGTTTTATATATATATATATATATATATATATATTTAATTTGATTAGGATGTCATATTTTCAGAAATTACTATTTGTGTGGCCTAGTTATCAGATGCATCGGATTTTAGCACCTTATAGAAGACAAGATACCACTTAAAAGGTGGAGGAAGGCTCTTTATATGATGACCCTACCTCCCCCTAGGGCGTACCCTAAGGTTTGGCGGACCGCCTACCCAACTCTCGCTAGGACTCACTCGATTTTCTAGAACAGATTTTCCCAAACATGTAATTTATTACACAACCCCAAAATATATACAAGTGGATCCCGTTTAAATAGATTGGTACAATACAGTCTAGGTGAGCCCAGCAGCTCAAGTTTACTTCTATTAAACCTACAGCGGATAACCTATACCGTCCTAACACTCAATCGCCCACATTCCTCAAACTTGCCTTGACCCCTGCTAAGAAAAACAAATAGGAGATAGGGTGAGCGACAAGCTTAGTAAGTTTCCAAGAGGGCACACAAATGCATAAAGGGCATATTCAACAATAATTCTCATTCAAGTAGGAAAATGGGAGCAAATAAATCACTCACAGTTTAAGGATATAGAGCTCTAAGGAGTTCAATCATTTGCAGTTCACACTTTTCCTTGCATTGGAGCCAAATCATGAATATGTTGACACTCCGTCAACCACTCAAAGGTCCGTAGAACCCTACTTCACTCCAATCCCCGTCCACCATGTCACCTCTGCCGGGCCCGCACTCCAATAGCGGTGGGTGGTATTACTCGAGTTTACTTAGTGTGGCCAATTCAATAGCGATGTCACTACCCAAGGTTTCTGGTTAACTTCGACCACACCGCGTGGGCTCGACTTCGGCCGATTTCCTGGGGTAGGCCCAAACAGTTCACAATAGTATACCATGGAGGATCAATAATCATGTATAGTCAACAATGGCAACCAGTTGCACAGTTGAGGACGAGTGCGATAAAGTACACACTCGCCTCATCATAGATTCTTGAACAATTCAAGCATTTGGGCGAGTGCGGTAAGGATTTTACAATTTACATAGTAGAACATTAAAGGGCATGTAAAGGTGCTTATGTACATGTATTTAGTAAAACTAGACATGCACTTGAACTTACCACGGTCGCTTTAGGTACTTGTCGTTGGCTTGCGCTTGAGGTCCGCGTGCCTGTATAATTATGACTTACATTAATGGTCGTTGCCCGAAGGCCGATTAGCGATAGTAAGTTTGACTAGAACATATGAGTTAACCATAGCTCGAAACGATCGGTTGCCGATTAGGTTCTATTTAAGGCCCGCCGGTGTACTCACACCAGTAGTGCTACTTTCAAGTAACGTAATTAGAGCTACAGATGTTGAAAAGCTACATGGTTTATACCGTTGGAAACTAGATTCAAAATGCAAACAATCATGAAGACAATTTTTTGAAGATTTAGTTGGGCTTAAATTAATCGGGAACCAGCGCTGCACCAATTTGGTGATTTTTCCGGTTTTCTTCAGTTCATAGAAAGCGATTTATGGTCCAAATTTTACTGTTGGAAATCCCCTCGAGTCTAGTTTCTAACACAACAAAGCGGAACTCCATTCCGACCTTCCTACACCAATTTATGATCCTTTTCCAAACTAGGTCACTGGAATCTTCTCTACTCAACTTTAACTCATCTTCTTGGTTCTTTTGCTTACAATTTTATCATAATCCAACTCATACACCAATACTAACATCAAACACTTGGTAGGGTATATGACTCAAACTGAAGTACTAGGATATTTCTAATGTAAATCATGCCAAAAATGTAGACAAATTTCACAAAATCAAGCTTCCAACCAAGTAGTTCCAATCATTCATTACTTCACTAAATTTACATCAATTCTCATGTCATATACTTTGCTTCACACATTACACATACCATAGAGCTTTTAGTCCCAAATTTTAAGCAAAATTAGGTCATAAAACCAAACCAACCCTAGTTACATTTCTAGACAAGATTCATAGAAATCATTAGCTTCAATCTATCATTTAAGCAACCATCCAACTAAAACTATTCCACATGATCTTAAATTATAAATATAAACAAGAGATTAGAGCATGAAACTTTTATAGCTCTATGTACTTGGTGATTAAGCACAATAAACCAACAAGAAGATGCACCAAACCTTCAAATCACTTCTATGGGTTGGATTTTCTAAGGTTTCTAGGTTAGTTGGATTAGTTCTTGATTTTCTCTCAATTTTTTCTTCAATTTTGAATTAAGAAATGGAACTCTCTCTCTCTCTCTCTTTTCTCCTAGGAAATTGGCATGAAGAAATGTTCAAGAGGGTTTGGTTTGGTTTTAATTAAGCTTCTTGATATTTAAAGAAAGTTCAAGAGTCAAAGTAGCAAAGTATGACTTTACTTCCTAATTTCCAATCAAAACTCACCATTTGGCTCTTATTCACGAGAAAATACTTCTTGCAAGACTTTTCCTTATAATTGAACAAATAAAATGAATTGTATTGAAAGAAATTTCACAAATTACTCAAATCATTGTACATTTCCCGTAAATTAACCATAATGGCAATAATTGTTATAAAGTTCATTTTTCAACTTTAAAAATGTGCATTTGACATAAAATGCTTCTAAAGTCACTAAAAGTGAATAATAAAGTGAAAATTATATATTATAAATTTTATTTGTTTATTATTTTATTTCTACTTTTATTTTATTTTTTAAAATTTTTTTTTTAAGGTTCTTCCACTCTCCCCTTAAAAATTTCGTTCTCAAAATTCATACTGTCTTTGTATCGAGATCAAGCAAATAACCGGGATGGTCTTACATTTCTATCTATAGTTCTAGGTCACCTCTTCTACCCATTGTGATTTTTCCATAAGACTTTCACTAATGGAATTTACTTATGTCTAAACTCCTTGATCTTCGATCCAAAGAACCACACTGACTTGTTCCTTGTATGTTAATGATTTGTCAATATCGATTTCTTGGTGTTGTAGCACATAAGTTGATTAGGTCGAGGATAATATTTCTTGAAGGAAATGTGAAATACATCATGTATCCTTACTAGGGTCGTGGTAACTTCAATAGGCGGTGCGGTAGATTAAGGCGATATGTATCCCACATATTGCGGTTTAAGATTTTTTCCTTTTCTGCCATCCTGGCCTTTGGTGGCGTAATCTTAAGGAATACTTTATCTTAGTCATTAAATTCCAAATCTTTCTTCCTATTATTTGCGTAGATTTTCTCGACTTTGAAGCGTTTGGACTTTTGACGAACCACGTTTTTCTTGTACGCTTCCTCAATCCATGTTATTGTCGTGGATCAACGTCCTTCCTTTCCTTCCTTCATCCCAATGATTAGCAGCATGATACACTTTCTTCCATATAAAACTTCATGCACCGGCCATTTGAATAGAAGAAATAACTATTATTATAAGCAAACTCAAACTCAAGTGAGGTATTGATCCCAATTTCCTCAAAATCCAAGGCGCATGCTCAAACATATCCTCAGGGTCCGGATTGTTGTTTGATTACCCTTGGTCCTGGGATGGTAAGTAGTACTAAAACTTAGTTTGGTCCCCATTGTTTCTTGTACTTTTGCCAAAATTGAGAAACAAATCGGGAATCTCGATCGAGATACTATACTACTTGGTACTCATGCACGGTCTCACAATTTCATCTAGATACACGCTTACCCGACTTTTCTAAGAGTGATTCATGTTGGTAATGGGAAATGGGCTATCTTAGTCAATATCAACTATCACCCAAATTGCATCATGACCCTTTTTGCATTGTTGGTTCGGATACAAAATCCATTGTTATGCTCCCACACTTCCATAGGAATCTCTAAGGGTTGTAATAAACCTGCGGTTTCTAGTGTTGACCTTCACTTGTTGGCAGGTGAGACAAGTTTGGATAAACCGAGCGATATCTTGCTTCATAAATCTCGGTATATCTTTGTATTCCTAAGATGCACTGTATATCTCGAACAGTGGGTTTCTTTCAAAATTTTTCGTTTCAATTCCTCATTTGTAGGTACCACTACCGATCGAGAATCTTAGTATCTCATGGGATCCCAAATGAAATCAGATAGTTCTCCTTTTTTGCACTCTAGTCACCCATTTTTGTATTATTAAATCACTCTTTTGTGCTTCCTTAATACGTTCCATCAGGGATGATCTTGTGGTAATATTTCCAAATTGTATTCTCTGTATCTCCAATTGATGCTTCCATTCACTAATGTGTTCTAGTAAATGCCACTTCTTAATCATTAACTTGGCTATTTGAGCTTTTCGACTTAAGGCATCAACTACTACATTAGATTTTTCGGATGGTAATTAATGGTACAATCATAATCTTCTAAAAACTCCAACCACTGACGTTGCCTTAAATTTAACTCTTTTGGTAAAACAAGTACTTTAAGCTTTTATGGTTGGTATACATCTCGAAGTCACTCCATATAAATAATGCCATTTTTCAAGGAAAATATGGTACCAACTAATTCCAGATCATGGGTTGGATAGCTCTGCTCATGAGAGATTTACATTTTCTCGAGGATAGGCTATTACATTCCCATTTTGCATTAGTACACAGCTTCATCTTTCTCACGAGGCGTCAGATAGACCACAAAATTATCCCTTCCTCCGGCAATGTCAATACAAAAATGTGATCAATCGTTGTTTCAATTCCTCAAAACTAGTTTCACATCTAGCATTCCAGATAAATCTTCCATGTTTTTAGTTAAATCAATGGTCTCCTGCAATTTTAGAAAAGTCTTCAATAAAATGGCATGTAGTATCCCGCCAAACCCAAGAAGTCCTCAACATCGCTTGATTCTCTCAGTGCTTCCAATTGTAATTATCTCATTTTAGCGTGATCCACAGAGATGCCATTTCTCTAGATCACATGTCCCAGAAAAGCAATCTTTTCCAACCAAAATTCACATTTACTAAATTTTAAGTTGATGCTCTTAAGGTCTGTAGAACTATCCTCGATGTTGAACATGTTCCTCGTGAGTCTTATAGTAAATAAGGATGTCACCTATAAAATAATCACAAATTAATCCAAGTATGGTTTAAAGATTCGCATTAAATCCATAAATACAGCTGGAGTATTGGTTAACCTAAAAGGCATCACACGCAAATTCAAAATAGCCATACCTAAAATTAAAGGCAGTTTTGGTTTATCTTCTTTCTTTGATTCTACTTAGGTACTCCGCTTGAGATCTAGTTTACGTAATACTACTACCCCTTGTAACCCATCAAATAATTCATCAGTGGTAAGGGGTATTTATTTTTCACCGTGACATTATTTAAACCTCGATAATCAATACACATCCTTAAACTTCTATCTTTCTTCTTAACAAACAATCTAGCTCTCCTACGGACACTACTTTCTCATATAAATCCCCGCTCTAACAGATTCTCAGAACAGAATCTCACCCCAGTTCGTCAGTGGGCCATCGTTAGAGACCCTAGAGATAGGAGCACCAAAATACTAGATCAATATTAAATTCTACTTCTCTCCGGTGGCAATGATTTTAAATCGTCTTAAAACATCAGGTATTTTTAGCACCGCACATTTTGCGCTTCACTTTATCCCCTAGAGAGTACATCAAGAAGTCTAAGTATCCCCAAACCCATTACACAATAACTTTCTAGTCCAATTTCTAAAATAAGAGTAGAATGCCAAATTACCTTTCAAATCTAACTTTAGGGTTGCATGCCAAGTATTTGAAACTCAACCTCCTTAGTTCTACAATTTAATTTAATTGAGCATGGTTTCAGACTAATCAATTCATCCCTAAAATAACATCACATCCTTTATAGCTAGACTTATTAAATCTACCAATAATTTTCGCTTGTCAATTCCACTTTACAATTTTATACATCATATTAGTATTAAATAGCTATCGCTTGTGGTGGCATTTTAACTTCCAAGTCATATGGTAGCCTCACACTTCACACCAATACCATATATAAATAATGGATTCAT